>JAIUSX010000714.1:0-20276 GCA_026573805.1 Hesperophylax magnus | reverse complement strand
CAGGACTGAGCGCCGTGTCTCAAACAAACGGTGCCAGCCTGTCGATGTTCAAAGCGCCATTTCCGTACGTTATTGCTTTCGACCGGAGCGGTGCAAATTGGGAACGCGGGAGCCGAAACGAACACACGTCCAGCCTGGTCAGAGGTCGGCGCGCGAGCGGGGGGGACGGGGCGTAGGGTCGCCGGGGGTGGGGGAACTGTAGCGGATGTATTGCGCGTTCTTCACTACGTTTGGTCTAGCAACTAATTTGAATAATTCCCGCTCTCAGGCTGGCAACTGTAGGATCTTTTGCGGCTAAAATCTGTTATATGACACCTCCCCCCGCGCTCGTAAAAAAGGCGACGTGGTAATGGAGCATCAGGGTTAAAAGATCCTCTATGTGCCTCCCTTGGGGTTTTTTTTGACAAAACAAGAGTTGCCCTTAGTTTGAGAGACTTGGATGGCCAGAGGGATGCCTAGCTAAAACATAATGACTAGCTTATGCCATAGGCTAGGTAACAATATTTGTGGGGAGAAATGAGGAAGGGTACATAGCATGTTTGGAGCAAATAAATTTTGGGGAGAGAGCAGGTGTGGAAACAACAAGTAAAATTATGCAATTTGAAAACAATAGACATGGTTATGCAATTGAAAGACAAAAGACAAAATTATGCAATTGAAAGACAAAAGGGCATGGTTATGCAATTGAAAAACAAAAGGGCATGGTTATGCAATTGAAAAAACAATAGACAACATTATACAATTGAAAAACAAAAGGGCATGGTTATGCAATTGAAAAAACAATAGACAACATTATACAATTGAAAAACAAAAGGGCATGGTTATGCAATTGAAAAAACAATAGACAACATTATACAATTGAAAAAACAAAACAAAAGACGGAATGTTAAGGTGTGATTCTAGGGTTTCATTGGTCTGGAAGCTAAGTTTGCGTTGCGTTGGTTTTTTGGTTTCGAAGAGTTGCGAAGGAAACGGGATTTCACTGACTCTAAAAGATTACATTATCACTGTAATCTGACCCATTGAGATAACACTCAGGAGTACACTTAGGTCTTGGAAAAAAAAAAAACACTTTGCTTCGTTGTGGGCGTTGATGTTTGCGAAGTGGGGCTGTGGTTTGCGGGGCTGCGGCTATGGTTACAGTGGTCATTGGAGAGAGTAGTCCAGGTTCCGTAGTTATGCCAGTACGAGTCCTATGTGCTATTATGGTGGGCACGGATCGTATGTGTTGGTTATCGGAGCATAATGTAGCTCAGGATAACTTTTTAGAGATGCGCAGTTTGTGTTTACTGGAGGGGCAAAGGGTAATTATGTTTCACCCATGACCTGGTATGTGTCACTGCATGACAGAGCAAGAGACGGTATAACTGGCATTGGCATTGAGGGCAAGAAATTTGAACTCCGGGACTAGCGTGTCCGAAAGGTAGTTCAGAGTGTCATAAAGTATAGTGGGACAACTCGGCTTGCAGTGGTGAGACAAACGTCATACATATGATTAGTATTGTCTGTGCTTTCAGGAACAAGATGGAACAAGTGTGTAGCGAGTAGTAGTCGAGGGACCTTTGTAACCACAGCGCAGGCTGCTAGGAGGTGAGGCTCAGCTTGGCTGCCGGAGATGACATCCGCCTGGGCTTCTTTTTAAATCCGGGGGGAAATAATTATTTATTAAAGCAAATTTCTTGAAGTTTACCTGCCTAGGGACCAATGAAGAAAAGTTTGGAGAGAAACAAAATGTGTCCAGAAAAAATAAACAAACGAGGTTTAGCTGCCGGTCCGGAGAGTGACGAAGAGTGTGAGAGAGAGGTAGAGAGAGGTTCCTAACTAGTTTTGATTACATAAACATTATCCTTTATTAGGATGACTTGGCGTTTGCCGAATGACAAACTGTCTTGGTTGAAAAACAACTGGCCTTCTTTGGCCTATGTTAACATACAGGTGGTAACATTTTCGTAGGATTTCAAAGAACAAGACAAAAAATTCGTGAACGAGTCACGGCAACAGCAGGGAAACTAATTCATGAATAAAGGTTGTCAGAAAAGACAGACGATACGCCAAGTGCGTATCATACATATTCAAAATTCATGAATGTGTTTCGTTGAGGAGAGAAAAAAAAATGACAACATACGTGAAAGGTGAGGTAGGAAGCCTGTTGGTGACCGGAACAATTACCGATTCGAACTCGAAATGAGGGCGAAATATGGTCGACAACAGATTTTCCACCTCATACATATTGCCTGAGGGCATGGGGTGGGGAGGGGGGAAAAAGGACGGGAATTGAGTTACGAAATTGCTAGAGACTGGACTAATTTCCAATTCAACCTCTATGTGAGAGTGAAACATATTCAACCAGCAGATTTCCTGACTCTTTACATTTTAATAAAGTGGATTAATTTTTAAACCGCATTTGAATACACATTGTACTAAAGAGGCTAATCTTTTGCGTGTATTTGGCAAAAGATTAGGGGTCGTTTTAAACTTCTACATGATTGTGAGAAAAGACAGACCCTAGTTCCAATTTCACAAACCTGGGATTCTTCTTATTCGTTTCCCAGACGACGAGTTTAGTGGTTTTGTGCCCATCGATTAACTCCTGCGGCACTATGCCCCATAATTGACAGTGAAGCTGAAAACTAGTCCTTTTGGGATAGTAGATATTCCTGGGCTTCTTTTCTTTTTGGAAAGCAGCAAAAACAGGAAGTCCACGGGCATTGGCGTTGAACAAAGAGGCTTCTGTGAAATACTTACGTAGTTCACATATAAAGGTTTGATATTATTTCGTTCGCACGATTCATGGTGAGTATTGTAACGTCTTCACGTATAGTGTACAAGTATGCAGTATATGCAAGGTACAACTCAATTATAGACAGAAGTCAAGGAGTGTAAAAACAGTTCCTTAAAGGAGATGACGATGTCGATATTATGTCGTTCACACGAATCACGGTAAGTATTATTATTACGTCTCCACGTCTCGTGTACAGGGTTGTACACAATTATACACAAAAGCGGTTCTCATGACATGTTAATGACACACGACCAAATTATACACAAAGGGCGGTACTCATGGCAAATTAATGTCACACGACCAAATTATACACAAAGGCGGTACTCATGGCAAATTAATGTCACACGACCAGATTATACACAAAGGCGGTACTCATGGCAAATTAATGTCACACGACCAAATTATAACACATGGTTATAAGTATTAAGTAATTGTAACGAACTTCTCGTGTAGTGGTGGATTTTGTAAGGATCTCTCCTATCGCGTGACAATTTTTACATTTAAATATAATTCAACAAAAGCTAGCAGTATCATTTGATACTGTTTGCAAAGATTTGTTAGATTGACTAACTCCGTAGCCTGGAGGGGCGTACGATGGAACAATAGAGAAGATAAACAATTTTAATGTTACTTCATTGTGTTACAAGGTGCAAGATGATGGTAGAAGGTATTTCTACTTACATCGAGCGATGGGTGGGAACAGGCCCATAATGGCTTTACATACTGTTCGTTGTAGCGTGCAATTGGGTTGCAAACACTTGGTTAAATGGTGAGACAAAGGTTGGGTGTTTATATTATGCAACGATGATCGAACAAAGTCCTGTTGATTTACGTTGTGATATAATTATTTGCGTTTGAAGATCAGGATAACCGTAAGGTTTTACTAACCTGTCCCGTAGGGTTGAAACGTGAGGTACGAGACATACGTGACGTAACAGTAGAGAAAAGAAAATCGAGATCTCGTCATACAATAAAAGACCTTAATGGGTTTTACATACTTTTAGTTGAAGCGAGTCCAGTTATTTGTATGTGGTTTTATAGGACCGACATTTGGTTTTCTTTTATAAATACAATTTCCCAAAATGGATGTGTCAAAATCCTATTTTTGGTAAATGTGAGCTTGGGTAGGACGCCATCAATTTTTGAAAGGAAAAAATTGAAAAAAAATGAAAAAAAAATTATATACATACAAAGAAGACAATTATGTGATTAATTGCTACTTGGTTCTTGCCTTTGAGACCACTATAGGGTTTTACATACTCAAGGTAACGTTGAATTGGACAAGAAAGAATTAATGGCTGTACTTGACAGGTTTTCTTTTTTTTTTTTAAAAAAAAAAAGGGTCGGTATTTAACACTTTGGAATTTACAAAATCCGAACTCTTTTGGATGGCACTCTTATGAGTGATTACCAATCGTTATTTTACAAGGAACAAAAACAAAAGTGGGGTGGTTCTTTCTAACACGACGAAGGGAACAAAAATGAAACGAAAATGGGGTGACATGACATAAACATTGCATAGTGTAGAAGTTGAGGAGCAAAAGCGGGTTCGCGACTTCCCGGCGATTGTAACTCGAAGACGTGTCTCTATTCTAAAATGATCAGTTTCAGAACAGGTGAGAAAATAAAACGTAAAAAGGGAGAAAACGATTGTCGTGAGGGAAAGAACGTTATTACAGGAATAATATTTCATGGTCATAATATGTTAATATACATTCATTTACAAAGGTGGGTTAAACTCGTTTTTGACGAATAGGTTGACATGTAGTTGACACTTTACACGCCTAATTATGGTAAGACTTCATAGCTTACAATAGTTTGTGATAATACACAGTGGGTTAGTTTAAAGTTGCTGGGGTGGTGGGGGAGTTTCAACTGTCTCCTCACTTCCAGACTTTACAATGTCCTTAATATGGTAATTACCAGTATGTTTGCCAGAGGAGTCGGACAGGTAGTAAACTAAGTCCGATATTTTTCTTACAACCTTGGCCTTGACAAAACGGGGTGCCAGCTTGGCAGAGAAGTACAGGGCTCCTTGAGAGAGGGTGTTATTCCTTCTCCAGACAACATCGCCTACATTAAAAGTGATGTGTTTCCTACGTAGGTTATATCTGTCCGCACTTTTTTGGTGGGCCAGCAATAGGGCATCAGTAACTTCACTATAAATGGCAGTAAGTTCTTCCAAACGATGGGCGTAATCAACGGCAGGATTGCTTGTGGAGGTGGTTGACGTGGGGAAATTCGTGTTCCAGTGCAATGAACCATGTACCACCTGTTCCATACCGTGTTTTAAAAAGAAGGGGGTGTAACCAGTGGTTAGGTTAACAGTGTTATTCATGGCAGCTTGAATTTTATCTAAATTCTTACACCAATTACGTTGGTCTTTGTCAACCAAAATGGCCAGAGCTGTGTTAATAGTCTGGTTATACCTTTCGACAGTGTTATTTTGGGGAGTGTACAAGGTATTATAATAAATATCTTTAATCCCGTATTTAGCAAGGAAATCTTTAAATTCCTGTGCTATAAACTGTTTTCCGTTGTCAACTATTACGGTTTTGGGTGTTCCGTAGGGTATGAAAATGTGTTTTTCCACAAGTTTGACAATGGCGGCAGCGTTGGCTCTTTTTAAGGGGAAGATCCAACAAAATTTGGTAAAGATATCCACAATGCTGAGTATATGCATGTGTCCAGAATAACTTCTGGGAAAAGGTCCGACGAGGTCCATAGATAACGATTGGAGGGGTCTATCAGCACGTTTGGGTTTTCCCATTAGGCCGGCAGGGGGTGCCGTACTATGTTTGTAAGCTTTACATGTTTCACATTTGGAGATGTAGTTGCGAACTTGCTTGAAAAGACCAGGCCAGTAATACTTCAAGGAAATCTTTTTATACGTCTTGAAGGTTCCTGGGTGTATAGAGTCGGGGGCACTATGATTGTTGATGATTACTTGTTTTCTCTTTTCGAGGGGCACAACGAGTTTCCAAGAGTAATCTTCGAGGATGGACAGTGGGGCCTTACAATTGCGATATAGTTGTCCTTCTTTTATAATAAAATTGGGAAACTTTTGTTGATTGTTTTTGCACCCTTCATAGATTTTGAGATACCATTCATCTTTTGTGGATGGGGTAGAGGCAATTGTATCGATGTTTAATGCGGCAAGTTCAATTCTTGACAGGGCATCTGGGACAATATTGTCCGCACCTTTACGGTGGATGACATCGAAAGTGTATTGGGACAAACGAGAAGCCCAGCGAGCGAGTCTGCCGGAGGGATTACTTAGAGAGATCAACCATTTCAAACTACTATGGTCTGTGACTACAGTAAATTTGCTACCGTCTATGTAACCGCGGAAATGGTGAACAGAATCCAATACTGCCAGTAACTCTTTTTCGGTGATTCCGTAATTTTTCTCGTGTTTATTCAAGGTGCGGGAAAAATAGGCTACAGGGTGTTCGCCATCGGGGAATTCCTGAGTTAGGACTCCACCGATCCCTACGTTAGAAGCATCCGTGTGGAGGGTAAAAGGTAGTTCAAAATTAGGACAATTCAGGACAGGGGCTGTTTGAAGAGCATTTTTTAAAGTCGTAAAAGCTTCTTCGGCTTCAGTAGACCAACGAAAGTTGCTGATACCTTTACGGATACCAGTAATTTTGTTTAATGGGGCCGAAATAGTGGAAAAGTCTTTAATGAATCTCCTATAGTAACCTGTAAGTCCAAGGAAACCTTTGACTTCTTTCGCGTTTTTGGGTCGGGGGAAATTTGCCATTGCTTCCACCTTAGTAGGATCTGTTCTCAGACCTTTTTCGTCGACAATGAATCCCAAATAACGCAGGCGAGACTTACAAAATTCAGACTTCTTTAAATTGATGGTTAAACCAGCAAATTTAAGTTGTTGAAAAACTTTTTCCAGCATTAACAGGTGTTTTTCGAAGGTGTCACTAACGATGATGAGATCATCAAGGTAGCAGAATAGGTTGTTGTCAACTTCAGGGCCGAATAGTTTGTCCATCAGCCTCTGTAGTTCGGCGGGGCTATTTTTTAGACCAAAAGGTAGCCTTTTAAAGTGGAACATTCCCCTACCAGGTACAACAAAAGCAGTTTTTTCGCAGGATTCCGCATCTAAAGGTATTTGCCAGAAAGCTTTGCTTAGATCAATGGAAGAAATGAATTTGGCGTTGCGTAATTTGTCTAAAGTTGCGTGAACGAAAGGCAGTGGGTACGCGTCGGCTTCAGTGCAAGAGTTCAATCGTCTACTGTCGAGGCAAAAGCGTGCAGAGCCGTCTTTTTTTGAAACCAAAAGGGTTGGGTTGGTCCAAGCACTTCTGCTGGGAACTACCACTCCCATTTTTAACATTTCATCAAGTTCATTTTCTAAAAGTTTCAATTTTTGGGGGGCTAAATTGTAGTAGCGTTGCTTGATTGGTGGGCCGTTGGTTTTAATGTGGTGTTTTACCAAATTAGTTAAACCCAGTCCGCATTTTTCGAAAGATATTGATTCAAATTTGTTGATCATTTCCTTTAATTGGAGAGCCTGGTCAGTGCTTAGGTTTTCGTGAGGTATTATTGTTCGAATCTCACCAACTTGAGCGACCGGAGGTTTTTGGCCAAGAGTATTAAATACTTGTGGAGCAACGTTAAAAGCCTTCCAGAAGTCAACGCCAAGGATGAAATTCTGGGATATAGAGGGTACTATTAGAAAGTTAATTGTAACTGTGTTATTGTTACATTTAATTGGTAATGACAGAGTACCGATGACTGTCTGGGGAGCATTGTCCGCAGTTGTCACGAGTGTAGGTTTGGAAAAAACTTTAAAACCGTTGTTAACAAAAGGCAGGTGGGCATTGTTGCCAAGGCAACTAACAGATGCACCACTATCTAGTAGTCCAGAGAAGGGGACATTGTTAACGGAGAAAAGGGCATAAGGTCTTCCATCTTTAGCTTGTTTGCAACAAACCGAAGAAACATTTAAGGTCTGGTTAAAATATTTAATGTGTGATAACCAATCAGTCCATTCCTTAGACCTTGGTACAGAATGAATACCTGAGAGGTTATTATTTAGTTTTTTGGTTTTCTCGCATGAAAATTCGGTGGGGGTTTAGAGAAATCCACTTGAGGTTTAACAAAGTGAGGGTCTTGCAACCTTTCCATGTTATTTCTTGTTTTTTTGAAAATTTCACGCAGTTCGTCGCGTGGAGGAGAACGATCCCTGGAGCGATGTCTCTTTAAGGTTCTGGGTTCTTTAGCTTCCAGAAATTTGGCCTGCTTGAAACAAGTGGTAGCTAGGTGACCTACTTTTTTGCAAAAGGAGCAAACTTTTTTGTTGTCAAATTCTGGTTTTAATCCAGAAGGACGGCTTGGTACAGTGATATTGTCCGTGGTGGTTTTGTTGTTTTTCCTGTCTTGGTGGGATTCCAAAATGAGGCAAACTTCGTTTAAATGGGCCAACGACACAATTTTCTGTGAGGTGATAATGTTTTCATATCTTTGTAGGAGGCCATCAGTTATAACTGGTAATAATTCGGCTTCCGAGACAGGGTGGGAAAGTTTGATGTTGATGGATTCGGCCCTCTCTATGAATGTTGCCACAGTTTCGTTTACTACTTGTTTAATGGATAGTAACGATAATTTAATTCTGTGTTGGGCCTCTGATTTGCCGAAGCTAGTGATCAGGGCTGATCTGAGTTTATTCCAGTCCTTGCATTTTGATTTTTGTATTCGGTGCCACGGGATTAATTCTGGAGATATTAGTTCTATAAAGTTTTTCTGCAGCACGTCAAATGGAACATTTTTAATTGAGGCCGTTTCTTCGATTCGGTCAATGAAATCCAGTACATCAGAAACACCGTTATATTTGATCTTCCAAGGAGTGAGATCGTATGTTTTTTCTTGTGCCGTGATGGGTGCATTGTCTTGTTTTACTGTAACATGTGTCCTGGTTTCTTTGTTAGAAACGGGGATTTCCAAAGCTGGGGTATTGGGTGCCTTGACTTCATTTGCAACGGATAGGTTTATTTTCCTGATGAACTTCTTGTTAAATAACAAAGCGTATGCTTTCAATGCTGACTTTGATTTGTTTAGTGGTGATATTCCTCTGTCTTTTAAGACGGCTTGTAGGTGCACTTTGGATAAGTTGTGTACATTGGGAATGACACCCATGTCCGAAGATGTAGCCATTTGATTGGAATTCATTGTTAAAAATGGTTTAAAAAAAGGAAAAAAAAACTCCGAAATTCTTCTAAGTCTTTTTGAAGAAAATTTGGCCAGGGGGACACTTTAGGATTTGCATTATTTAATTTTTGTGGGCACTATTCGCACTTATATTCACTGCACTCGAGGAAAGGCACGAAAAAGGCACAAAAAACAGCACTTTAGAAGCGAAAAAACACTTTTGATGGAAAGATTTTATATTTGCTTCATTTACTGGCACTAAATCGTGAGATTGAACACACGTTCTTATTATTGCGTCGAGAAAGCACTTCTTTGCAAAAAAACACTGCACTTCTGAAGTTAATTTGAAACAATTCACTTAAAATCACTTTTATAACAGTCAATGCTGAAAAAAGAATATGGACAAACACCGTACCTATATAATTAATCGGGATAAAGAATTACTTGTGTTTTACAGGTTGTAGCTGATATACTTTTTAGAAATCAGCTTCGATGGGCCGTTGGGTGTATTGTGCTTTTTTTAAAAAAAATCACTTCCGGTGTAAAAATTGGCTTCACAGTTCTAAATCCTGACTGTTATTATTACGGTGCAATTTATGCCGAAATTAAAACAGTGGGTTTGTTTTGTTAAACAAAGAATACAGAATCTATGTTATTGAAAAAAAAACAAAAACATTATGTTCGAACTTTCGTTATCACAGCATTTGGCGGGAATTTCGCGCGTCTCTTTTATTCGTTCGAGAAGATTCTTACCGTTATTTTTCGCGGCAAAATGCGCTTAGCAACAAACAAAGTCACGACAGGATTGCGTGCATTTCTTATTTATTCGAGAAACTTCCACCGTAGTTTTTGCGGCAAAAATGCTCTTGGCACAAAATTGCATAGTACATGTTTTCAAATTGGGGACAATCGTAAAGGTAATTCTGTGCAGTCGGGAAGGATATGTTTAAAAAAAAATTCTGCCCCTAAGTTGGTCGCCAGTGTCGCGCGTCGGACCTGGGGGGGTCCTGACTTACCCTCGGCCAGCTCAGAAGCGGGGCATGAGACGTCTCTCTCATAGTCAGGGTTCGGGGTCAGCGCGTGGCTCGAGAATCCATATCCCACCGTCTATACAAAACACTCCCATACGATTGTTATGCCCAAATGAAAGAGGTTAGGTTTTTATGAATTAGCATTGTATTTGAGCGGCTAAAGGACATTACATGGGTGAATAACAACAGTACACAGGTTATTACATCCTAAACTGGAATTATCAACAAGGGTTCCCTAATCTCTCTCTGGGAAATAATTAACAGCTCACTCTCTCTAGATCGGCAGGCAGCGTGGATGAATTTAGGTTATTAGCGGACACATTCAAGGGTAATAGGAAATGTAAGAGACTCACAGCATGGTGTTGTCGGGTATCCTGTTGATTTGCAGGACTGAGCGCCGTGTCTCAAACAAACGGTGCCAGCCTGTCGATGTTCAAAGCGCCATTTCCGTACGTTATTGCTTTCGACCGGAGCGGTGCAAATTGGGAACGCGGGAGCCGAAACGAACACACGTCCAGCCTGGTCAGAGGTCGGCGCGCGAGCGGGGGGGACGGGGCGTAGGGTCGCCGGGGGTGGGGGAACTGTAGCGGATGTATTGCGCGTTCTTCACTACGTTTGGTCTAGCAACTAATTTGAATAATTCCCGCTCTCAGGCTGGCAACTGTAGGATCTTTTGCGGCTAAAATCTGTTATATGACAGTATTCTAAACCTTTTTCAAGGGAACTTATGAAACCACGATTTAAAAGTTTGCAGGCTTTTACTCTTGGCGCGGCGTGGGCAGCCTTTGTTCCGGAAAATGTTAAAAATATTATAAGTTATATACATTTTCTGACGTTCTCAATTTAGTTATGACTTGGAAAAACCTTAAAATAGGTACCTTTGTAAAAGTTAAACAAACGCAGTTTTAGTATTTCATTATTTCTACGTGATAAAATATTTTTGTGATATCATGATAAAAATTCTGGTAAATATGTTTGACTGTAAATATAATAAATTTGTCCAAGTGTATTAGAAGTTTATAGATTTAAGACATAAGAAGCAAGCTATCTACCTATCTACTTCTTTATAACTAAATGTACACTAAGAAAAATGAGTAATTCTGATTTATTAAAAATCTCTTCAAATTATTAGTCATCCTGTTAAAAACGGGACTGTAAGCTGCTTCCTCGCAGTGAAATTCGTAACAATATTGGAACTCGTGTTCATCCACCTGCGTAGATATTAATAATATATGGGGTCGAAATGCAAAAATGAGAGGACTCTTACGAAAACATCTTCGGACATCGTGACAAAACATTGGAATTATACTAAAAGTTTTTTAGGAAACCTATCAATTCATTCGTTAATGGCCTAAAATCAAATAATTTGAAGAGATTCCTAATAAATTAGCAACATTTTTATCAGTTTTCTCTGTGCAGATAGAAACTGCGGCACAGGTATAATAACAAAAACAGATTAATAAGTAATCAAGAAGTATTATAGTTCTTCTCCTAAACAAAGGGTTGATGAGAAAATTATAGAGCATGACCACAAACTGCCAATTCCGTGAGATGCATCGTGCAAAAAGCTTGACGAGAAGTGTATGGAAAATGAAGCCTTCCGCATTTCTACATTTTAACAGTATTAAATTAAATATAGTTTAAAATGAATCTGTGAGAACCTCCTTCTACTTATTATAATAACTTAACTAGTATTTCACTCTCGTTATGGACATAGATTGAGGCTGCTTCTATAGAGAGCAACATGACCCATTCAATAATTTAAACATCAAGGCAATTCATTCACATTATCTTCCCTATACTAGCTGCCTTCTTCGTACCTCCTTTCACTTTGCAACTGTGTTCTGTGTATCAGCTTCAGCAGTTTTCAATTTTTGGATAATCCCGCGTGTTACGTAAATTCAAATTAGTTTGGTCTAAAACACGAAAGCTGATCAACAAAACGCCTCACGACATTAGGAGCAGGAATCCTGCATTTTGCAAGAGTGGCCAATCAATACAAGTACGTCAGTGCATACTAGGAAATAATTATTGTAGTATTGCTTCTACAGTATTCGAAGCGACTTTGGAATCAACACTGATTTAATTCAATAACGAAAATTTTAAATGCCACGCAGTCAGTAAATAATATGAATTTAATACCTTGTTTAGTGCCTTATTAATTTTATTTATTTATTTATACGCCCATTGGGCTTTTACATACAAAATAATATTCTGAGTTAATAAAAAAAATAATATTCTGAAGATCGCAAGTTCACAAAAGTAATAGTAAAAATACATATAACCATATCCATTTGACATATTATAACAGCAAGTAAATAGTACAAAAATAAGAATATTCCTACTCCTAAGTTATACAGACTTAAATTAGTTAATAAGAAATGTAAAGTTTATATGTAAATGCTAGGTAGTGGCAGCAGTAACATGATACAATACGACACATAGTGTATGAGGCCTTTGAGTAAGAAAGCTAACGAAAAAATTATTATTGGCAGTATTGTTTTTTTTTTATTTTTTATATTAACTTCACACAGGAGGCCCTGAAGAAAGTGATTTCCCTCAGGGCCTATGTCCTCTTTGGGGATGCTGTGTGGAGGGTCTTTTTGTGGAGAGGAAGGAGTGAACATGGGTCTTGAAGAGTCCCATGTTGTAGGAGGGAGGAAACACAGAGGCCGGCAGTTCGTTCCACAGCCGAGCTGTTGAACTTAAGAACGAATCGTAGAAGCGACCCGTTCTCATGTGACAAATGTCAACCGTGTACAAATGTTGGGCGCGCGTTTGGCGTGTATCCCGACTACGCACCGGTGCCGAAGGGATTAACGACGCTAGTTCCTCAGAGCATCTTCCATTGTAATACCGATAGAACAAGGACAGCATACCTACCTGACGCCTGTGCTCTAAAGATTGCAGTCCGTTTGTTAAGATTGGGGAATCAATCAAACGGACCGCCCGTTTTTGCACAGAGTCAAGGGTTTTTTTCAGGTATTTAGGGGCTCCGGACCAGAGATGGCTGCCAAATTCGACAGTAGGGCGCACTTGCGATTTGTACAGGGTCAGCAGTTGTGAACTATTAAAGTATCTGCGGGCCCTGTACAGTACGCCCAGCTTCTAAAAGAGGCCAACTTTACTCTGGCTTCGATGGAGCCCCCGTACCTGAGCTCGTCACTTATAGTTACACCAAGCATATCAATGGAAGGCCTGTTCGGAAGATTGCTCCCGTTTAAGGAGACTAGATTATCATTTGGATCCCTTTTAGACGTAATCAGACAGGATTGGGTCTTTGAAACATTAAATTCGACGAGACATCTGCGGGCCCTGTACAGTACGCCCAGCTTCTAAAAGAGGCCAACTTTACTCTGGCTTCGATGGAGCCCCCGTACCTGAGCTCGTCACTTATAGTTACACCAAGCATATCAATGGAAGGCCTGTTCGGAAGATTGCTCCCGTTTAAGGAGACTAGATTATCATTTGGATCCCTTTTAGACGTAATCAGACAGGATTGGGTCTTTGAAACATTAAATTCGACGAGATTATTTTTACTCCAGGAGGAAATACTCTCGAGATAATCGTCCATTCTTTGCTTCAAAGCCCTCCGAGCCGTTGGAGTTTGTGTGCCATTTGGGGGCTTGTCAAACAAAAAGCTATCATGAACTGTACTGTCATCCGCGTAACAATGAATCGGTGCACAAGTCAAAAGGTCATTGATGTGCAGCAAAAACAAAGTCGGAGACAGAACCGATCCCTGTGGGACGTCAGCATTTATGGAGTGTGAGGAAGAGGTGAAACCGTCAGCAACCGCCTGAATCGACCTATCCCTTAAAAAGTCAGCAATCCACGTACCCAGGGATGCGGGAAGTCCGTAAGAAGGCAATTTTTTGACAAGTCCTCGGTGCCAGACCCGGTCAAAGGCCTTGGATATGTCTAGTGCGACCGTTTGGGTCTCACCGTGACGTTCCAGGCACCGCCCACAAACATGCGTCACATACGCGAGAAGATCACCGCACGAGCGGTTCCGCCGGAATCCGTATTAACGGTCGTTGATAATTTTGTTCTTCTCGAGGTATGTGAGCAGTTTGTCGTTGATCACACGTTCCATCACTTTGGACAGAACTGATGTGATCGCTATGGGGCGGTAGTTGGCCGGGTTGGAGCGGTCACCTTTCTTGGGAATAGGGTGAATGACCGCTTTTTTCCAACCAGAGGGCACAGTGCCACACTTCAGGGACATTTTGAAGAGCTTTGTCAAAACTGGAACTATTTCCGCAGCACACCTCTGCAATACCAGGGCAGGTATTCCATCAGGTCCACTAGCTTTGTTAACATCGAGCCCCCGTATGACGTGGAGTACATCCCGATGCCGGATCCTCAGCTTTTTCATATAGAAGCCGCAGTGAGGAACCGACGGCGGAACAGCACCTCCGTCGTCGAGGGTCGAGTTTTCGGCAAACATTTTCCCTAATAGGTTAGCCTTTTCGGTGGCGGTGTTTGCTAGTGAGCAGTCAGGTCTGGTAAGAGGTGGCAAACTGGGTTTGCAAAAATTCCGACCTATTGAGCCCGCAAGCGACCAGAATGCTCTGCTGCCATGCGGGCAGGCAGCCAGCTTTTTGCTGATCTGCAGGTCGTGTTCTAATTTTGACCCATTAATGATTCTCTTGCATTCCTTTGCCGATTTGTTGTATGCTGATCTGCTTTCGGGCGTTCGAGATGTGTTGTAGGCTCGGTAAGCCGCGTTTTTTCGTCGAACTGCTTCGGAGCATTGTCGACTGAACCACGGCTTTGAGCCCACACCAGTTTCTTTAGTAGTCGATTGTATGAAGCCATCCATCGCCGATTTGATGACTTCACCAATCTCCTGGGCACATCTTGGAAAAGCGTTGAAATGGGCCCGCATACCGAACCAATCTGCTGACCTATAGTGCCACACTTTTCTCCTCAGCCTCTCATTGGTTGGTCTGAGGTTAACGGGGATTGATGTCGTCACTAGGCAATGGTCGGATGATCCCAGAGGCGCTGTGACGTCAATCTTATAACCGTGTGGCACAGTAGTTAAGAATAGGTCTAACAGATTGGAGCGGTGAGTCTGGACATCAGGAACCCTTGTAGGCTCCTGAACCAGTTGCTCTAATCCGTAGCAAATGGCAAAAGATTCCGCCTGTCGGCCAGCCGAGTCCGTTGGGCCTGAGAACTTCAACCATGGTTCGTTATGAACATTGAAGTCACCCAGAACAATAAACTCGGCCGTAGGGTAGCGGGGCAAGAGGTCATCAATAGTATCGCTCAAATGTTTGAAGAGTTCGGAAGTGTCTGATTCGCTATGGTTCGGTGAGCGGTATAAACATGCGTAGAATCTTGCCGCACTGGCAAGATTGACGCGCACCCACATTACATCGAATCTGGAGTTTTCCAGACTCAATAGTCGTACACAGTTGACGTCAGCTCGACTATAGAGGCAGACTCCTCCTTTGAGTCGGAACTTGCTTGCAAGGGTAAAGCCCGGGCAGTCCAGATAGGAGGAGTCTGGCGGCTCGGCTATCTGAGTTTCGGATAGGAAAAGAAGGTTGGGACGTTGGAACAAAAGATGGTGATGAACAGAGTTTAAATTTGTGTGCAGGCCGCGAATGTTGGCAAAATTTACCAACAGTTTTGGCCCGCACCGGGGACGCCTGCTACTCGCCGCTGTATTGATGTTAAATTTGTTTTGTGTTATGTTCATGATTTTAAGTTTTTTTTTATTTATGAGGTGAAAGGAAGGTCTGGAAAGGAAAGGTATGAGGGGTGGGTAGGAATCTGGGGTTCAGGCGGTCCAGGAGTGATGAGCGTTTGGTTCCAGCCCACCCACTGCGGTGTAATAATATAACATTCACCATTAGACATATAAAACCAAGCAAAACGCAAATCTAAACATGATAGTTTGTAGGTATAAGCCTGTTTAGTCGATCTTGAGGAAATCATTCAATAAGAGGTGCAATAGCTAGATTTTTATTGTTTTATTTTAAAAGTTCTAATATTTTGGTTTTAAATTTGGAAACCGATTGGAAATGATAGACATCGATTGAACTATATTTGTTTCCAAGTGTATGAAGCCTTTGAATTGGAGAGTTTACGAAGTAATTATTGGCAGATTTGGTAACAAAATATAGAGCATTTAAACGGGTATCACGGGTAGGTATACGCAAATTAATTAAGCTCGTTAAATCGAGGGCGTCCAGGTTGCCATTTGATATATTGAAAAGGCAAACTAAGTCACTCACTGTGCGTCTTGTAGTTAAATCGCTTAGGTTTAGCAATTCCATTAGACATATATAATTAAGTTCTTCGATTGGTATTCCAAGTTTGTAATTAATAAACCTTAGAAATTTATGTTGTACTCTTTCGATTTTTTGATGATGAGTCTTATAAAATGGAGCCCAGATTGTTGAGTTGTACTCCAAATTACTTCTTACCAACCCAGTATAAAGCAATTTGAAGGAATTAATTGTTTTAAATTCTTTTATCGTCCTCAGAATGAACCGCAGGCATTTCATGGCCTTGTTGGTTATTTCATTTATATGAGGAACAAAAGTTAATTTACTGTCAAATAATATACCAAGGTCCTTAATTTGTTCGACTCTTTTTAGGACATTGTTGTTGATGCTATATTGATATTTAATGGGATTTTTGATTCGGGTAAAAGTTATTGATTGACATTTTTCAATGTTGAGAAACAGTTCATTAAGGGTGCACCACACTTGTAGCCTCACAAGATTTGATTGCAATACGCTACAGTCATTATGATTAGTTAATGTTTTGTAAATTTTTAAATCGTCCGCAAATAAAAGTATCATAACTCCATCAAAGATGGTAGTTATGTCGTTGATAAACAAGGAAAATAACACTGGGCCCAGATGTGACCCCTGTGGGACTCCGGTGAAGATTTCAAAGTGATGTGAAACATGTGAATTGATTTTTACTGATATTTTTCTTTTGTATTTATTAACAATGTTATGGTAAGCTCGTAAAGCATTTAGTTTTCTTATCTAATGACTCAGAAAAGGACTGAAATAGAATTTCATAACAAGGCAACTTATGTAAAAATATTCTTGTGTCATAAAATTGACAGGAACCAAAGACGTATTGACAGTTAAACATAGCTACAGTTCTAATGTAATATGTTGTACTTGCTACTGCTAATGGTCGGAACTGAACAACTTACCCTTCAACATTCTGAAATGCAGTGTCGTCACATTTACAACATACAAAGATACATTCATGTTCCCCTACCACATTAATAAATATATATATTAGCACGCAAAAATGAGATTGAAGAACTTGGCATGATACTAGCCTAACCTAATATATATACAATACTGCCGCTATAGGTAGAACCACAGTACCCACCTTGAGAATCTCAAGGACCATGCTGTGTTATACTTATGACGGCATAATAACACTTCCTAAAACATGCGAACACATCAGCACATGTTCTCCTAGTTGTTTTAGTTGTTCACAAAACACTACTCCTAACCCATTCAGTTACTGATTATTAACATTTTAAATTTACATGAATACATATAAAGAAAATAAATGTGAGAACTGCCAAAATATGTGGTTAATGGTCACGGCAATGTTTGTTAAAAGATTTGGAGACTAGGGGCACAGGAGATGCAGGACAATACATAACATTACTAGGATCAGTCGTTCCTTGCTAATAATAAAATCTTAAGTATTCTTTTGAACGGTTGAAGGCAACCAGCAGGAGCCCAAAAACAAATGATTGTCGTATGATTAACATATTAATGCACTCAATGACAATGTGAATTATATAACCGCCTGTCAACGGATTAACTGATATTGATGATTTTTTGAGTCCGTCGCCAATTGACAAATCAACCCGCCCTAGCAACTGGAATGGGTTTCCATAACCGCATTTACATGTCAATAACAAGCAATTATTAATTCTCATGATGTGTCAAGGCGGTGATTTTTTGAAAAATGATGATAACTTTAATTATGTACTAGAAGACAAAATATATCTTCTTCCACCATACAATGGAGTTAAGATGTTAAAAATAAAATAAATAAATAAATAACCACCGATATAATAACTAATTGATTTCGCAAACACCGACACAATATATTAACGTTATTATTTAATTAATTTGGTGCCTGATTGCACATACTTGCCTGACTGTAAATTCTCGGGAAAATAATCGACACAAATCGTGGATTTCACTTTTCGCGGTTTTTGTAAATAATCACCCCAAGGGTTCTACAAGAATTAGTCAATTGACAAAAGAAACTTAAAACCATTTCCAATTTTGCATCCTACAGCTAAACTGACTTGCAACTAATTGACTAAAATTTATATATGCGTAACTAATTGAAACTAACTAACCAATTAATCATCATTTTTCTCAATCGTTTAGGCAGTGGTGTAAAAGTACACCTTTTTTATGTAGAAAGTGGATTTGACTGGGTTGCAAAACAACTTTTTTTTTATATATCCTCGTATATGAGATGTTTTGACAGGCAAATAGTCATCAGTCATTGTCATTACTAACCACCCACTTTACATACACTATAGCACACCTACTACCTAGAAAATCTATATATTAAACATTTAAATAAATCTAATTTAATAATAATAATAATAATTGTTTATTCCAGAATAAATTTAAAATGTTGTTAAATTAACGAGGAATTCTGCAAGGAATTTAATTTTTATTATTGTGATAAATGTTTCGGAGTTTCAGGCCGTTATCCAACTGATCACGTTTATATCGTTTTACCTATTTTAATTTGTATGACGTTAAAACTTTTTTTATTTTTTTATTTATTTATTTATTTATTTAATTGAATATAATTACATTTAATACAATATAAGATATGGGTAGTCCCACAAAGCTGTGACAATCAGCTTGTCTGTAGGTTCTACCATTTAATGTTATAACATAATACACATTAGCTAAAGTTTAAATATTAATACCAAATATGATGTTTAGGATAGATAAACGTTTTGTTCATTAATAAATGGTTAATAAACCACTTTTTTTTCAGTTTAGGGCAGGGTTCTTCATTATTTTTTAAGTTAAAGTTTTCTTTAAATTTGTTATAAATCACAGGTATCAAATAGTCAAGTGTTCTGCTACCATACTTATTTGATATTAGTGGAATTTTTAGGCCTTTTTTTTCAGTAAATCTTGTTTTGTGACTATGCACCAATGGCTTTTTGTACGCATTTTCTCCCGCATTATCCATAATTATAATAAACCAGAGAAGCCCTTTAATTGGGAGTAGGACGAGAACTATGTAACTAGTAACTATGACGAGTTGTTTCACAGAATCGGAACAATTCTTCAAATTTTTAAAATTTCCAAGTTCTGTGAAAGTCCTATTCAAGTCCTGTTTTTTTTTTTATATTGTACATTCATTCCAGTTACAGTACAATTTTACATCATATCAGCATCTAGGTAAATGACTCTTCAATAATTGTTTTAGGTCATTTAGAGAATAGTCACTTATATCCAAATTCTTTGCTAGTTCGTTCAACAGCACCACTCCCCTCGTCATGCTATGCTTTGCCAGGACGTCGGTTTTGCCTTTTGGTACTCTGAATAAGTCATGGTATCGACTTCGGCTGTAGTGGTCTGGTACATATAAATCATAGCATCCCAAGAGGAATGGGCTATCGATAAAATTGTTCCAAATTTTGAAAGACATAATAGCTAGACTTGCTTTCCGCCTAGTTTCCAGACTCACAGAATTAGTTTCCTCAAGTAAGTCGATATGGTGCATGAACCTAGGATAGGTTCCATGCGTCCGCATATAGACATACCTGAGGAATTTCTTCCGGATTTGCTATATCATATCAATGTACTTCTGGTGGTACGGTGCCCAAACATCGCTCGCGTACTCCAGCTTGCTTCTCAGTATGCCATCGAACATAGCATCTTGGTTATTGAACTGCATATAATAACAGACCTTGAAAAATAAGTATGAAATTTGATGAATTGTTCAAATTCTGTGAAACAACCCGTCCTTAGCAAACCAATTATGTGAGGAACTCGCCGTTCAAATTTTGGTTTTGCAGAACTTAATAAGATATATATTTTTTTTAATATTATTTTTCTAATTAAACACAATAACAATATAAATAAATTTAAAAATTGCTCAAGCAGCAAAACTCTGGAACTGTGTGTTCTGGTGTCATAAAATGCTTTCAGTTTTTGATTTGGATTTTTACTCTTCCGTCTCATCATTTCTACCATAGATCTTTGAAATGTTATACATATGATAGCAAACCATATTGTTTTTGC
>JAIUSX010000713.1:0-26542 GCA_026573805.1 Hesperophylax magnus | reverse complement strand
AAATTGTGGTAAAACACGAAAAGTTGTCTAAAACATCGTAAATCGTCGTAAAACACTGAAAGTTATCGATAAACCATGCAAAATGTGTAGAAACGTCATAAAACCTCGAAAATTGTTGAAAAACCGAATTTTTGTGTTAAATTGCGGTAAAACACGAAAAATTGTCTAAATCATCGTAAATCGTCGTAAAACATTGGAAAACCGACTTTTTGTGTTAAATTGTGGTAAAACACGAAAAATTGTCTAAAACATCGTAAATCGTCGTAAAACACTGAAAGTTATCGATAAACCATGCAAATGTGAAAAACATCATAAAACCTCAAAAATTGTTGAAAACCGACTTTTTGTGTTGAATTGTGGTTAAACACGAAAAATTGTCTAAAAATCGTAAGTCGTCATAAAACCTCGAAATTGTTAAAAACCGAATTTTTATGCTTAATTATGGTAAAACACGAAAAATTGTCTAAAACATCGTAAATCGTCGAAAAACATTGGAAAACCGACTTTTTGTGTTAAATTGTGGTAAAACACGAAAAATTGTATAAAACATCGTAAATCGTCGTAAAACACTGAAAGTTATCGATAAACCATGCAAAATGTGTAAAAACGTCATAAAACCTCGAAATTGTTGAAAAACCGAATTTTGTGTTAAATTGCGGTAAAACACGAATATTGTCTAAAACATCGTTAATCGTCGTAAAACATTGGAAAACCGTCTTTTTGTGTTAATGTGTCGTTAAACACGAAAAATTGTCTAAAAAATCGTAAATCGTCATAAAACCTCGAATATTGTTAAAAAACCGAATTTTTGTGCTTAATTGTGGTAAATCACGAAAAATTGTCTAAAACATCGTAAATCGTCGTAAAACACTGAAAGTTATCGATAAACCATGCAAATTGTGAAAAACATCATAAAACCTCAAAAATTGTTGAAAAACCGACTTTTTGTGTTAAATTGTGGTTAAACACGAAAAATTGTCTAAAAAATCGTAAATCGTCATAAAACCTCGAAAATTGTTGAAAAACCGAATTTTTATGCATATTTATGGTAAAACACGAAAAATTGTCTAAAAAATCGTAAATCTTCATAAAACCTCGAAAATTATTTAAAAACCGACTTTTTGTGTGGAATTGTGGTTAAACACGAAAAATTGTCTAAAAAATCGTAATTCGTCATAAAACCTCGAAAATTGTTGAAAAACCGAATTTTTATGCATATTTATGGTAAAACACGAAAAATTGTCTAAAACATGGTAAATCGTCGTAAAACATTGGAAAACCGACTTTTTGTGTTAAATTTTGGTTAAACACGAAAAATTGTCTAAAAAATCGTAAATCGTAATAAAACCTCGAAAATTGTTGAAAAACCGAATTTTTATGCTTAATTATGGAAAAACACGAAAAATTGTCTAAAAAATCGTAAATCGTCGTAAAACACTGAAAGTTATCGATAACCATGCAAAATGTGTAAAAACGTCATAAAACCTCGAAAATTGTTGAAAAACCGAATTTTTGTGTTAAATTGCGGTAAAACACGAAATATTGTCTAAAACATCGTTAATCGTCGTAAAACATTGGAAAACCGTCTTTTGTGTTAATGTGTCGTTAAACACGAAAAATTGTCTAAAAAATCGTAAATCGTCGAAAAACATTGGAAAACCGACCTTTTGTGTTAAATTGTGAAAAAACACGAAAAGTTGTATAAAACATCGTAAATCGTCGTAAAACACTGAAAGTTATCGATAAACCATGCAAAATGTGTAAAAACGTCATAAAACCTCGAAAATTGTTGAAAAACCGAATTTTTGTGTTAAATTGCGGTAAAACACGAAATATTGTCTAAAACATCGTTAATCGTCGTAAAACATTGGAAAACCGTCTTTTGTGTTAATGTGTCGTTAAACACGAAAAATTGTCTAAAAAATCGTAAATCGTCATAAAACCTCGAATATTGTTAAAAAACCGAATTTTTGTGCTTAATTGTGGTAAATCACGAAAAATTGTCTAAAACATCGTAAATCGTCGTAAAACACTGAAAGTTATCGATAAACCATGCAAATTGTGAAAAACATCATAAAACCTCAAAAATTGTTGAAAAACCGACTTTTTGTGTTGAATTGTGGTTAAACACGAAAAATTGTCTAAAACATCGTTAATCGACGTAAAACGTTGAAAAACCGACTTTTTGTGTTAAATTGTGGTTAAACACGAAAAATTGTCTAAAAAATCGTAAATCTTCATAAAACCTCGAAAATTATTTAAAAACCGACTTTTTGTGTGGAATTGTGTTTAAACACGAAAAATTGTCTAAAAAATCGTAAGTCGTCATAAAACCTCGAAAATTGTTGAAAAACCGAATTTTTATGCATATTTATGGTAAAACACGAAAAATTGTCTAAAACATCGTAAATCGTCGTAAAACATTGGAAAACCGACTTTTTGTGTTAAATTTTGGTTAAACACGAAAAATTGTCTAAAAAATCGTAAATCGTAATAAAACCTCGAAAATTGTTGAAAAACCGAATTTTTATGCTTAATAAAAACCGACTTTTTGTGTTGAATTGTGGTTAAACACGAAAAATTGTCTAAAAAATCGTAAGTCGTCATAAAACCTCGAAAATTGTTGAAAAACCGAATTTTTATGCATATTTATGGTAAAACACGAAAAATTGTCTAAAACATCGTAAATCGTCGTAAAACATTGGAAAACCGACTTTTTGTGTTAAATTGTGGTTAAACACGAAAAATTGTCTAAAAAATCGTAAGTCGTCATAAAACCTCGAAAATTGTTTAAAAACCGACTTTTTGTGTTTAATTGTGGTAAATCACGGAAAATTGTCTAAAACATCGTAAATCGACGTAAAACATTGAAAAACCGACTTTTTGTGTTAAATTGTGGTTAAACACGAAAAATTGTCTAAAAAATCGTAAATCTTCATAAAACCTCGAAAATTGTTTAAAAACCGAATTTTTGTGTTAAATTGTGGTAAAACACGAAAAGTTGTCTAAAACATCGTAAATCGTCGTAAAACACTGAAAGTTATCGATAAACCATGCAAAATGTGTAAAAACGTCATAAAACCTCGAAAATTGTTGAAAAACCGAATTTTTGTGTTAAATTGCGGTAAAACTCGAAAAATTGTCTAAAACATCGTTAATCGACGTAAAACATTGAAAAACCGACTTTTTGTGTTAAATTGTGGTTAAACACGAAAAATTGTCTAAAAAATCGTAAATCTTCATAAAACCTCGAAGATTGTTGAAAAACCGAATTTTTATGCTTAATTTTAGTAAAACACGAAAAATTGTCTAAAACATCGTTAATCGTCGTAAAACACTGAAAGTTATCGATAAACCATGCAAATTGTGAAAAACATCATAAAACCTCAAAAATTGTTGAAAAACCGACTTTTTGTGTTGAATTGTGGTTAAACACGAAAAATTGTCTAAAAAATCGTAAGTCGTCATAAAACCTCGAAAATTGTTGAAAAACCGAATTTTTATGCTTAATTATGGTAAAACACGAAAAATTGTCTAAAACATCGTAAATCGTCGAAAAACATTGGAAAACCGACTTTTTGTGTTAAATTGTGGTAAAACACGAAAAATTTTCTAAAACATCGTAAATCGTCGTAAAACACTGAAAGTTATCGATAAACCATGCAAATTGTGAAAAACATCATAAAACCTCAAAAATTGTTGAAAAACCGACTTTTTGTGTTGAATTGTGGTTAAACACGAAAAATTGTCTAAAAAATCGTAAGTCGTCATAAAACCTCGAAAATTGTTGAAAAACCGAATTTTTATGCATATTTATGGTAAAACACGAAAAATTGTCTAAAACATCGTAAATCGTCGTAAAACATTGGAAAACCGACTTTTTGTGTTAAATTGTGGTTAAACACGAAAAATTGTCTAAAAAATCGTAAGTCGTCATAAAACCTCGAAAATTGTTTAAAAACCGACTTTTTGTGTTTAATTGTGGTAAATCACGAAAAATTGTCTAAAACATCGTAAATCGACGTAAAACATTGAAAAACCGACTTTTTGTGTTAAATTGTGGTTAAACACGAAAAATTGTCTAAAAAATCGTAAATCTTCATAAAACCTCGAAAATTGTTTAAAAACCGAATTTTTGTGTTAAATTGTGGTAAAACACGAAAAGTTGTCTAAAACATCGTAAATCGTCGTAAAACACTGAAAGTTATCGATAAACCATGCAAAATGTGTAAAAACGTCATAAAACCTCGAAAATTGTTGAAAAACCGAATTTTTGTGTTAAATTGCGGTAAAACTCGAAAAATTGTCTAAAACATCGTTAATCGACGTAAAACATTGAAAAACCGACTTTTTGTGTTAAATTGTGGTTAAACACGAAAAATTGTCTAAAAAATCGTAAATCTTCATAAAACCTCGAAGATTGTTGAAAAACCGAATTTTTATGCTTAATTTTAGTAAAACACGAAAAATTGTCTAAAACATCGTTAATCGTCGTAAAACACTGAAAGTTATCGATAAACCATGCAAATTGTGAAAAACATCATAAAACCTCAAAAATTGTTGAAAAACCGACTTTTTGTGTTGAATTGTGGTTGTTACAGTAATGGCCTCGTTAAATTAATGATACCAAGAAATATAATTGATAAGTTTTATTCTTTAAAACACACATCACTGGTAACAAAAAACAACGACCCTCGAATTCCTTAATTATTTCATGGTTGTTATTGATCCGTTATTTAGAGAGAGAAGAGGAAGAAAATGGGCTTGCAAGCCTATTTATAACCTAATTCATTTGCATGTATTGGAATATATAATCAGAATTATTGCCCTTAGGGGAGACATCTGTCGGATATTTCAATTACTCAATACAGATACAGGTGGCATTTTTCGTTGGTTTGATTCTTGGCTAAAGTCTGAACATGCTGCCAGGGCACGGAAGAATTTATTTTTTTACACATAAACAAAAAATAATTTTTTTAAAATAACCATAATATAAACAAAAATAATTTGAAAAATAAATATGGACAAATTAATTTGAAAAACAATCATGAGATGAATATGAACAAAAAAGTTCTAAAATAAGAGAATCATAATATGAACAAGTTAATTCGATGTTCCTAGGTCATCCTTCAGGTAGGTTGCTAATTCTTCTCCTTCTTATGACTGCTAGCAAAAATTTGTTGGTCCAAGGTCATCCTTCAGGTAGGTTGTTGATTTTTCTCTTGTTTATGACTGCAGGAACTTATTTATTCAGTCCGGGGGGTACATCGGGCGTCCCTGTAGCAAGGCTTGAATCCCTTTCCATGGGTAATAAACATATTTTGCTGATAGGTCTCTTCAATGTTCCTTGTGCGGTTTTGAGGGTAACCACCCGCACTTTCCCGTCAGCTCCAGGGTGAGTAGCTAGGATCCTGGCTAGTTTCCACATATTAGGCGGCAGGTTGTCCTCCTTTAGTATGACCATGTCGTCCCTTTCAACAGTCCTGAGGCCCTTGTCTTCCTTCCATTTGGTACGTCTTTGTAATTCTGCAAAATATTCCAGTTTCCACCTGCACCAAAATGTTTGAATCAGTGCATTTAATTTTTGATATTGATTCAATCGATTATATTGTATCTCCCGAACATCCTTCTCAGAGATAGAAGCTATCCCTCCGCCAATCAGGAAATGATTTGGAGTCAAAGGATTCAGGTCAGTCGGATCGTTGGACAGAGGAGTGAGCGGACGTGAATTTAAACAGCATTCTACCTGACACAATAAAGTATATAATTGTTCAAAGGTTAAACTTGAATTATCGGTTATTCTTTTTAAATGATATTTGGCGGATTTCACTGCTGCTTCCCAGAGTCCAGCGAAATTCGGTGACCGTGGTGGAATAAATCCCCACAGTATTGACAAATCAGCTAAATATTTTTGAATCTTGTCATCAGATTCCT
The DNA here is from genome assembly GCA_026573805.1 of Hesperophylax magnus. Taxonomy (NCBI): domain Eukaryota; kingdom Metazoa; phylum Arthropoda; class Insecta; order Trichoptera; family Limnephilidae; genus Hesperophylax; species Hesperophylax magnus. The sequence continues at coordinate 20,608 of JAIUSX010000713.1, read as the reverse complement.
TTAATTTATCATACAATTCTCTCAGTTGATTATATGCTCCCTTAAAATTGGTCGCATTATCTGAATATATTTTAAAGGGTTTGCCCCTCCGCGCAATGAAACGTTTTAAACAATTTAAAAAGTTGTCAGTGGTGAGGTCCGTTACCAGTTCCAAATGCACAGCTTTCGTTGAGAAACAAACAAAAATGCATAAATAAGATTTCACCAATGGAGCCTTCCTGGTGATACCGCTTTTCATCATGATAGGACCTGTGTAATCAATCCCGGTAACCTCGAACGGCCTGCTAGGTGTTATTCTGTTTTCCGGCAAGTCACCCATGATAACTTGACTGGTTACTGGATTTTTTCTGAAACATACTATACATTTATGTAATATTTGCTTAACAGTGGTTTTTCCGGCAATCGGCCAGAACTGTAATCTCACTAGAGATAACAAAGTTTGTGTCCCTGCATGTAAATGTACATAATGAAGATGTCGAATAATTAATTCTGTTAACTTATTATTTTTTGGTAAAATTATTGGGTGTCGTTGCTGGTATGATAAATGTTTCGCCTTTGTTAGCCTGCCCCCGACACAAATTAATCCATTATTTATAAATGGATTAAGCGACAAAATAACGCTACGTTTATCCAGTGAACATTTATTACTCAAAGCCCTGAACTCATCCTTAAAATGGTAGCGTTGAATTATTGCTATTAGACGATGCAATGTATTGTCCAGCTCCGGCACGCTTAACCTCCCGGTTAATTTACAGTTTTTTGTGTTACAATTATTAAAGAAACGCAATATATATGCAGTTACTCTCTTTAGCTTGTTGAGAGAGGAAAATTTTGAAAAGATGTCCCACTCCGTGACATTAGTAGACACGCATACCGCCTTGGTTTTTATCTCTGGAGGATTTATACAGGAATTTTCTGGCTTCGGCCAGTGATCGGCCTCTCTTATTAGCCAATCTGGACCCTTCCACCAAATATCTGCTTGTAATAGTTTGTTTGCTGTAACTCCTCTTGATAAAATATCAGCGGCGTTTTCCTGCGATGAAACATGTCGCCAATGGGCGGGATCGCCGGCCTCTTGTATCTCGGCAACCCTGTTGGCCACAAAGGTATTCCATCTAGCTGGCTGTCCTCTTATCCAGCATAGTGCGATGGTAGAGTCACACCAGTAGTATGTATCCACCTCAACCATGTTGAGTGCTTCTTTGATGTTTTTTAGTAATTTCGTTAACAGCACCGCACCACAAAGTTCCAATTTTGGCAGGGATATGTTTTTTAATGGCGCTATCCTGGACCTGGAAGATATTAACTGAGAGTGCATCTTACCCTCGGCGTCCCTGGATACTAGATACGCACAGGCTCCGTAGGCCTTTTCTGATGCGTCGCAAAAACCATGGATTTGTAGGCTGTTTTGACCCCACAAGATTCTTCTCTTTATTTTCAACAGGTTTATTTGAGATAAATTTTTCATGTAATTTTCCCAATCTTTTAATATTCCCTCGGGTATTTCTTCGTCCCAGGAAGTCTTAGATATCCATAATCTCTGCATAATTAGTTTTGCTACAACCGTTACTGGTCCTAGCAGTCCTAAAGGATCGAACGTTGAGGCGATACTTGACAATATCCGCCGTTTGCTTTGTACGGTACATACTGGTTTTTTCACTACATATGAAAAGTAATCAAACTCACTGTTCCAGATTAATCCTAGTATTTTTTCTTCTTGGGGTTCTTTAGATATCAATCCTTGCATATCTTGACCTGGTTCGGTAGATAATTCTGCCACGTTCGATCTCCATTTTCTTAGATTCATCCCTGCAGATTTTAGTAAACTGATTACCTGTTGTTTTAGAAGGTGGCACGATTCAACGTCATTTCCTCCCGTTAATAGGTCGTCCATGTAAAAGTCATTTTCAATGACATTGCTTGCTATAGGAAATGAAAGTCTATTTTCAATACCTATTTGCTTCATGCATCTTGTCGCCAGGAAAGATGACGGTCCTAATCCATAAGTCACTGTCCTTAGCTTGTAATGCTTCAAATCCTTATCCTGTGAAAAGCGCCAAACAATTTTCTGTAGATTGCGGTCGCTTTCCTGCACGTTTATCTGACGGTACATTTTCTCTATGTCCGCAGTTATGACTACGGGATGTTTTCTGAAATGTAAAATTTGCATATTTAAATCCTTTTGTATGTTAGGTCCGACCATCAGAGCATCATTAAGGGAAATACCAGAAGATGTTTTTGCCGATCCATCGAACACCACGCGAACTTTAGTAGTGGTGCTTGACTCCTTCATCACCGCATGATGTGGTAAAAAATATGATCTCGCATCGCATTCGGATTTTCGGCACTCTTCCATATGACCCAATTGTAAATATTCTCTCATAAACATGCTATATTGACATTTCAATTCTTTATTGGTGGAAAATTTTCTTTCCAATGTATGAAACCTTTTTTCAGCCATTGACAAAGAACTCCCTAGTTGGTCTATACAAGGGCGGGTTGGTAAGGCTACCGTAAATCTGCCCTCCGTGTCTCTACTATGACACTCTGTAAAGTTGACTTCGCAAGCCTTTTCTTCAAAATTCTGAGGTTTCATGGCATCCACCTCTTCTAGTTTCCAGAATCTTTCCATCTGGTTACCTATTTTATTAATGGCTAGATTACAATTAATTGATACTGGCCTTGTTTTAGTGATGATGTCGATCGCTCCGGAAACAATCCAACCGAGTTCAGTCCTTTGAATAGTTGGCCCGCCCTCCGTTAAGTGTATTCGATCATTATTCATTATTTCCCAAAAAACTTCCGCACCCAACAGGATGTCAATTGGAGACGTGACATTGAAATCCTTATCCGCTAGTTGCAAGCCAGATGGGATCTTCAACTCTTGTTTCCTGAAGGTCATTTGGGGTAGGTCGGTTGTTATAGCCTGCAATACTAAACAAGAAATTTTCTTATTATAATCACTATTCACTGCTAACATGTCAATTGTAACTCTTCGATTGATATGTGTGATGCGATTTTGTATTCCAGACACCGGCGTATTTATTTTTTCTGTTTTTAATTTTAATTTTTTTGCAAAACTCTCTCTTATGAAATTCGATTGGGCGCCTGAATCCAATAATACCCTCGCTTTGTGTAAACAGTTGTCGCTACCTACGATATTCACGATCGCTGTAGATAATAAAATTATCTTTTCATTTTTATTTAACACCGTATGATTTGCCACTGATGTCGAGCTGTGTGCCTCTTCACTTGTGTTTTCACTATTTAATTCATTAACATGTATCAAAGTATTATGTTGATCACTTGCACAGATTTTACATTTGAATTTATTTTTGCAATCTTGTGTAAAATGTCCTACCCTCAAACATTTGAAACAGGCTCGGGCCTTTCTTAAAAAATCTAATCTTCCCTGGATATTTAATTTGAGAAATTTTTTACAATAATACACTGGATGATTTTCTTTACATAGGATGCATCCTTGTTTGGTTGCTATCAATGAGACAGACAAATCTTTCTTGCGATCATCACGTGTTGTAACATTCTTGTAGGTAGGCCTTTTTTCTTGCAAATTTGTGAACTCCAGTACCTCAACACGTTTGGTTAGACATGTAATAAATTCTTTCAACGTTGGGAGTGCACCATCTATTGGCTGCTCTTCCCAAAATCTACGAGTTGATCCATCCAATTTATTAGATATTAAATATATCATAATCGCGTCCCAGGAATCAACATGTAATCCTAGATTTTTTAACGCTTCTAAATTTATATTAGCCTGATCAATAATATGCCTTAACGCGACTGGACATTCTTGTTTCATATCTTTTAACTGAAATAAAGATGCAACATGCCTATGAACTATTATTTTTTTATTCGCGTAACGTTCCTGCAGTATCTGCCACGCAGATTCGTAATTGTCGTGCGATATGGTCAAGGAGGCAATCAATTTAGCTGCGTCTTTTTTAAGGCACGATTGTAAATAAAAGAATTTTTGAGACTTGTTTAACGTATTATTTTCATGAACCAATGCTTTAAAGGTCTCAGCGAATTTAGCATACTCAGTAATTTCACCATGAAATTCTATAAGTTTCAAAGTTGGTAATTTAATTTCACATTTTTCATGATTTACTGAATTCAATAAACCTTTTGCTAATGCAAGTACAGAGAAATATTGATTTTCAAAGGATTCACGTTGACTTACGTGTTCTGCCTCGTCATCCGAAAGTTCTTCGATTTGAGATTGAATTTTTTCAAAGTCATCTAACAATTTTTCGACCTTTTGATAACGTAATTCTAGTTCCGTTTTATCGAGTGTCTTTAAAATATCATTAAACCTTGTCAATTTCGCTTTCAAAATTCCACGCTTGTTGATTAACGGCTTTAACTTTTCCATCTTTTGGTAAATAATAAACAATTTAACTTTTAACCTCAAACAACTGACAGTTTACGAATGAAAACACGGCGGTGTTAGTAAAAATGCTTGCCAGGGCTGACAACTTTTTAAATCAGAACAACCACTCACCACTGACAACTTTTAAATCAGAAATTCGCTGAAATTATTTTGCCCGGTAAATTTGAACATTCGCGTGAATTATTTTTAATTAAATAAATCCAATGACAAAACTCTTACAATTGAGATGCTCATTTAACAATAATCGTATCAATTTGCAATGTAGGTAGCTATTAAAATTTTATGCAACTGAAAAATCAGAAACAACAATAATTTTTTTTAATCTTTGTTGCATATTTAAATATTTCATTTGGGATAATTTGAAATAGGAAGGATTCGGGATTCGGTCACAGTTTTGATAGGATGGCGTTGGGATACTTATCTGATGATGATCTGCATCTTCTTGGTTTTTTGCTGGTTCATAATTCGGCTCTTTCTGGTGCACGATGCGGCTCGATTGGACCATATGTTACAGTAATGGCCTCGTTAAATTAATGATACCAAGAAATATAATTGATAAGTTTTATTCTTTAAAACACACATCACTGGTAACAAAAAACAACGACCCTCGAATTCCTTAATTATTTCATGGTTGTTATTGATCCGTTATTTAGAGAGAGAAGAGGAAGAAAATGGGCTTGCAAGCCTATTTATAACCTAATTCATTTGCATGTATTGGAATATATAATCAGAATTATTGCCCTTAGGGGAGACATCTGTCGGATATTTCAATTACTCAATACAGATACAGGTGGCATTTTTCGTTGGTTTGATTCTTGGCTAAAGTCTGAACAGTGGTTAAACACGAAAAATTGTCTAAAAAATCGTAAGTCGTCATAAAACCTCGAAAATTGTTGAAAAACCGAATTTTTATGCTTAATTATGGTAAAACACGAAAAATTTTCTAAAACATCGTAAATCGTCGAAAAACATTGGAAAACCGACTTTTTGTGTTAAATTGTGGTAAAACACGAAAAATTGTCTAAAACATCGTAAATCGTCGTAAAACACTGAAAGTTATCGATAAACCATGCAAATTGTGAAAAACATCATAAAACCTCAAAAATTGTTGAAAAACCGACTTTTTGTGTTGAATTGTGGTTAAACACGAAAAATTGTCTAAAAAATCGTAAGTCGTCATAAAACCTCGAAAATTGTTGAAAAACCGAATTTTTATGGATATTTATGGTAAAACACGAAAAATTGTCTAAAACATCGTAAATCGTCGTAAAACATTGGAAAACCGACTTTTTGTGTTAAATTGTGGTTAAACACGAAAAATTGTCTAAAAAATCGTAAATCGTCATAAAACCTCGAAAATTGTTGAAAAACCGAATTTTTATGCTTAATTATGGAAAAACACGAAAAATTGTCTAAAAAATCGTAAATCGTCGTAAAACACTGAAAGTTATCGATAAACCATGCAAAATGTGTAAAAACGTCATAAAACCTCGAAAATTGTTGAAAAACCGAATTTTTGTGTTAAATTGCGGTACAACACGAAAAATTGTCTTAAAAATCGTAAGTCGTCATAAAACCTCGAAAATTGTTTAAAAACCGACTTTTTGTGTTTAATTGTGGTAAATCACGAAAAATTGTCTAAAACATCGTAAATCGACGTAAAACATTGAAAAACCGACTTTTTGTGTTAAATTGTGGTTAAACACGAAAAATTGTCTAAAAAATCGTAAATCTTCATAAAACCCCGAAAATTGTTTAAAAACCGAATTTTTGTGTTAAATTGTGGTAAAACACGAAAAGTTGTCTAAAACATCGTAAATCGTCGTAAAACACTGAAAGTTATCGATAAACCATGCAAAATGTGTAGAAACGTCATAAAACCTCGAAAATTGTTGAAAAACCTAATTTTTGTGTTAAATTGCGGTAAAACACGAAAAATTGTCTAAAACATCGTAAATCGTCGTAAAACATTGGAAAACCGACTTTTTGTGTTAAATTGTGGTAAAACACGAAAAATTGTCTAAAACATCGTAAATCGTCGTAAAACACTGAAAGTTATCGATAAACCATGCAAATTGTGAAAAACATCATAAAACCTCAAAAATTGTTGAAAAACCGACTTTTTGTGTTGAATTGTGGTTAAACACGAAAAATTGTCTAAAAAATCGTAAGTCGTCATAAAACCTCGAAAATTGTTAAAAACCGAATTTTTATGCTTAATTATGGTAAAACACGAAAAATTGTCTAAAACATCGTAAATCGTCGAAAAACATTGGAAAACCGACTTTTTGTGTTAAATTGTGGTAAAACACGAAAAATTTTATAAAACATCGTAAATCGTCGTAAAACACTGAAAGTTATCGATAAACCATGCAAAATGTGTAAAAACGTCATAAAACCTCGAAAATTGTTGAAAAACCGAATTTTTGTGTTAAATTGCGGTAAAACACGAAATATTGTCTAAAACATCGTTAATCGTCGTAAAACATTGGAAAACCGTCTTTTTGTGTTAATGTGTCGTTAAACACGAAAAATTGTCTAAAAAATCGTAAATCGTCATAAAACCTCGAATATTGTTAAAAAACCGAATTTTTGTGCTTAATTGTGGTAAATCACGAAAAATTGTCTAAAACATCGTAAATCGTCGTAAAACACTGAAAGTTATCGATAAACCATGCAAATTGTGAAAAACATCATAAAACCTCAAAAATTGTTGAAAAACCGACTTTTTGTGTTGAATTGTGGTTAAACACGAAAAATTGTCTAAAAAATCGTAATTCGTCATAAAACCTCGAAAATTGTTAAAAACCGAATTTTTATGCTTAATTATGGTAAAACACGAAAAATTGTCTAAAACATCGTAAATCGTCGAAAAACATTGGAAAACCGACTTTTTGTGTTAAATTGTGGTAAAACACGAAAAATTGTATAAAACATCGTAAATCGTCGTAAAACACTGAAAGTTATCGATAAACCATGCAAAATGTGTAAAAACGTCATAAAACCTCGAAAATTGTTGAAAAACCGACTTTTTGTGTTTAATTGTGGTAAATCACGAAAAATTGTCTAAAACATCGTAAATCGACGTAAAACATTGAAAAACCGACTTTTTGTGTTAAATTGTGGTTAAACACGAAAAATTGTCTAAAAAATCGTAAATCTTCATAAAACCCCGAAAATTGTTTAAAAACCGAATTTTTGTGTTAAATTGTGGTAAAACACGAAAAGTTGTCTAAAACATCGTAAATCGTCGTAAAACACTGAAAGTTATCGATAAACCATGCAAAATGTGTAGAAACGTCATAAAACCTCGAAAATTGTTGAAAAACCGAATTTTTGTGTTAAATTGCGGTAAAACACGAAAAATTGTCTTAATCATCGTAAATCGTCGTAAAACATTGGAAAACCGACTTTTTGTGTTAAATTGTGGTAAAACACGAAAAATTGTCTAAAACATCGTAAATCGTCGTAAAACACTGAAAGTTATCGATAAACCATGCAAATTGTGAAAAACATCATAAAACCTCAAAAATTGTTGAAAAACCGACTTTTTGTGTTGAATTGTGGTTAAACACGAAAAATTGTCTAAAAAATCGTAAGTCGTCATAAAACCTCGAAAATTGTTAAAAACCGAATTTTTATGCTTAATTATGGTAAAACACGAAAAATTGTCTAAAACATCGTAAATCGTCGAAAAACATTGGAAAACCGACTTTTTGTGTTAAATTGTGGTAAAACACGAAAAATTGTATAAAACATCGTAAATCGTCGTAAAACACTGAAAGTTATCGATAAACCATGCAAAATGTGTAAAAACGTCATAAAACCTCGAAAATTGTTGAAAAACCGAATTTTTGTGTTAAATTGCGGTAAAACACGAAATATTGTCTAAAACATCGTTAATCGTCGTAAAACATTGGAAAACCGTCTTTTTGTGTTAATGTGTCGTTAAACACGAAAAATTGTCTAAAAAATCGTAAATCGTCATAAAACCTCGAATATTGTTAAAAAACCGAATTTTTGTGCTTAATTGTGGTAAATCACGAAAAATTGTCTAAAACATCGTAAATCGTCGTAAAACACTGAAAGTTATCGATAAACCATGCAAATTGTGAAAAACATCATAAAACCTCAAAAATTGTTGAAAAACCGACTTTTTGTGTTGAATTGTGGTTAAACACGAAAAATTGTCTAAAACATCGTTAATCGACGTAAAACATTGAAAAACCGACTTTTTGTGTTAAATTGTGGTTAAACACGAAAAATTGTCTAAAAAATCGTAAATCTTCATAAAACCTCGAAAATTATTTAAAAACCGACTTTTTGTGTGGAATTGTGGTTAAACACGAAAAATTGTCTAAAAAATCGTAAGTCGTCATAAAACCTCGAAAATTGTTGAAAAACCGAATTTTTATGCATATTTATGGTAAAACACGAAAAATTGTCTAAAACATCGTAAATCGTCGTAAAACATTGGAAAACCGACTTTTTGTGTTAAATTTTGGTTAAACACGAAAAATTGTCTAAAAAATCGTAAATCGTAATAAAACCTCGAAAATTGTTGAAAAACCGAATTTTTATGCTTAATTATGGAAAAACACGAAAAATTGTCTAAAAAATCGTAAATCGTCGTAAAACACTGAAAGTTATCGATAAACCATGCAAAATGTGTAAAAACGTCATAAAACCTCGAAAATTGTTGAAAAACCGAATTTTTGCGTTAAATTGCGGTAAAACACGAAAAATTGTCTAAAAAATCGTAAGTCGTCATAAAACCTCGAAAATTGTTGAAAAACCGAATTTTTATGCTTAATTATGGTAAAACACGAAAAATTGTCTAAAACATCGTAAATCGTCGAAAAACATTGGAAAACCGACTTTTTGTGTTAAATTGTGGTAAAACACGAAAAATTGTCTAAAACATCGTAAATCGTCGTAAAACACTGAAAGTTATCGATAAACCATGCAAATTGTGAAAAACATCATAAAACCTCAAAAATTGTTGAAAAACCGACTTTTTGTGTTGAATTGTGGTTAAACACGAAAAATTGTCTAAAAAATCGTAAGTCGTCATAAAACCTCGAAAATTGTTGAAAAACCGAATTTTTATGCATATTTATGGTAAAACACGAAAAATTGTCTAAAACATCGTAAATCGTCGTAAAACATTGGAAAACCGACTTTTTGTGTTAAATTGTGGTTAAACACGAAAAGTTTGATTCTTAGAAAAACACTATTTTTTTGGACGCTAGTTTCAGACTTGGGTTCAAACTTTGGAAGCAGTTTTCTTAGGCTCTATGGTACCAATTGGGCTAAAATCTTGGAAAAGTGGTGAAAATCGTGGTACAAATCGAAATCAATCTCCATAAAGTTTGACTCTTAGATAAATCATGATTTTATTTGACGCATGTAATTCAGACTTGGGTTCGAATTTTGGAAGCAGTTGTTTCAGTCTCTATGGTACCAAATGGGCTGAAATTTTGGAAAAAATGTTAGAATCGTGGAACAAATCGAATTCAGTCACAAAATCTCCATAAAGATGGATTTTTAAAAAAATCATGATTTTTATGGACGCTAATTTTAGACTTGGGTTCGAACTTTGGAAGCAGTTTTTTCAGGCTCTATGGTACCAAATGGGTTGAAATTTTGGAAAAATTGTTAGAATCGTGGAACAAATCGAATTCAGTCACAAAATCTCCATAAAGTTGGATTTTTTGAAAAATCATGTTTTTTATTAAGGCTAATTTCAGACTTGGGTTCAAACTTTGGAAGCAGTTTTCTCAGGTTCTATGGTACCAATTGGGCTAAAATCTTGGAAAAATGGTGAAAATCGTGGTACAAATCGAAATCAGTCCCAAAATCTCTATAAAGATGGATTTTTTAAAAAAATCATGAATTTTATGGACGCTAATTTAAGACTTGGGTTCGAACTTTGGAAGCAGTTTTTTCAGGCTCTATGGTACCAAATGGGCTAGAATTTTTGGACAGTGATAAAAATCATGCTCCAAATCGAATTCAGTCACAAAATCTCCTTAAAGTTCGATTCTTAGAAAAATTACGATTCTTATGGACGCTTATTTCAGACTTGGGTTCGAAATTTGGAAGCAGTTTTTTCAAGCGCTATGGCACCAAATGGGCTGAAATATTGGAAAAATGGTAAGAATCGTGTTACAAATCGAATTCAATCACAAAATCTTCAAATGGTTTCGATTTTTAGAAAAATCATGATTTTAATGGACGCTTATTTCAGACTTGGGTTCGAACTTTGGAAGCAGTTTTCTCAGGCTCTATAGTACCAAATGGGCGAGAATTTTAGAACATTGATAAGAATTATGCTCCAAATCGAATTCAGTCACAAAATCTCCATAAGGTTTGATTCTTAGAAAAATCATGATTCTTATGACGCTTATTTCAGACTTGGGTTTAAACTTTGGAAGCAGTTTTCTCAGGCTCTATCGTAACAAATTTGCTGAAATTATGGAAAAGTGGTAAGAATCGTGGAACAAATCGAAATCAATCACAAAATCTCCATAAAGTTTCACTCTTAGAAAAATTATGATTTTAATGGACGCTAATTTAGACTTGGGTTCGATTTTTGGAAGCAGTTTTTCAGGCTCTATGGTACCAAATGGGCTAGAATTTTTGAACAGTGATAAGAATCATGCTCCAAATCGAGTTCAGTCACAAAATCTCCATAAAGTTTGACTCTTAGATAAATTATGATTTTATTTGACGCATGTAATTCAGACTTGGGTTCGAACTTTGGAAGCAGTTGTTTCAGGCTCTATGGTACCAAATGGGCTGAAATTTTGGAAAAGTTTTAAGAATCGTGGAACAAATCGAATTTAGTCACAAAATCTCCATAAAGATGGATTTTTTAAAAATCATTATTTTTATTTACGCTAATTTCAGACTTGGGTTCGAACTTTGGAAGCAGTTTTTTCAGGCTCTATGGTACCAAATGGGCTGAAATTTTGGAAAAGTTGAAGAATCGTGGAAAAAATCGAATTCAGTCACAAAATCTCCATAAAGATGGATTTTTAAAAAAATCATGATTTTTATTTACGCTAATTTTTGACTTGGGTTCGAACTTTGGAAGAAGTTTTTTCAGGCTCTATGGTACCAAATTGGTTGAAATTTTGGAAAAATTGTAAGAATCGTGGAACAAATCGAAATCAATCACAAAATCTCCATAAAGTTTCACTCTTAGAAAATTTTTGATTTTAATGGACGCTAATTTCAGACTTGTGTTCGAACTTTGGAAGCAGTTTTTTCAGACTCTATGGTACCAAATGGGCTAGAATTTTGGAACAGTGATAAGAATCATGCTCCAAATCGAATTCAGTCACAAAATCTCCATAAAGTTTGATTCTTAGAAAAACACTATTTTTTTGGACGCTAGTTTCAGACTTGGGTTCAAACTTTGGAAGCAGTTTTCTTAGGCTCTATGGTACCAATTGGGCTAAAATCTTGGAAAAGTGGTGAAAATCGTGGTACAAATCGAAATCAATCTCCATAAAGTTTGACTCTTAGATAAATCATGATTTTATTTGACGCATGTAATTCAGACTTGGGTTCGAATTTTGGAAGCAGTTGTTTCAGTCTCTATGGTACCAAATGGGCTGAAATTTTGGAAAAAATGTTAGAATCGTGGAACAAATCGAATTCAGTCACAAAATCTCCATAAAGATGGATTTTTAAAAAAATCATGATTTTTATGGACGCTAATTTTAGACTTGGGTTCGAACTTTGGAAGCAGTTTTTTCAGGCTCTATGGTACCAAATGGGTTGAAATTTTGGAAAAATTGTTAGAATCGTGGAACAAATCGAATTCAGTCACAAAATCTCCATAAAGTTGGATTTTTTGAAAAATCATGTTTTTTATTAAGGCTAATTTCAGACTTGGGTTCAAACTTTGGAAGCAGTTTTCTCAGGTTCTATGGTACCAATTGGGCTAAAATCTTGGAAAAATGGTGAAAATCGTGGTACAAATCGAAATCAGTCCCAAAATCTTTATAAAGATGGATTTTAAAAAAAAATCATGAATTTTATGGACGCTAATTTAAGACTTGGGTTCGAACTTTGGAAGCAGTTTTTTCAGGCTCTATGGTACCAAATGGGCTAGAATTTTTGGACAGTGATAAAAATCATGCTCCAAATCGAATTCAGTCACAAAATCTCCTTAAAGTTCGATTCTTAGAAAAATTACGATTCTTATGGACGCTTATTTCAGACTTGGGTTCGAAATTTGGAAGCAGTTTTTTCAAGCGCTATGGCACCAAATGGGCTGAAATATTGGAAAAATGGTAAGAATCGTGTTACAAATCGAATTCAATCACAAAATCTTCAAATGGTTTCGATTTTTAGAAAAATCATGATTTTAATGGACGCTTATTTCAGACTTGGGTTCGAACTTTGGAAGCAGTTTTCTCAGGCTCTATAGTACCAAATGGGCGAGAATTTTAGAACATTGATAAGAATTATGCTCCAAATCGAATTCAGTCACAAAATCTCCATAAGGTTTGATTCTTAGAAAAATCATGATTCTTATGACGCTTATTTCAGACTTGGGTTTAAACTTTGGAAGCAGTTTTCTCAGGCTCTATCGTAACAAATTTGCTGAAATTATGGAAAAGTGTTAAGAATCGTGGAACAAATCGAAATCAATCACAAAATCTCCATAAAGTTTCACTCTTAGAAAAATTATGATTTTAATGGACGCTAATTTAGACTTTGGTTCGATTTTTGGAAGCAGTTTTTCAGGCTCTATGGTACCAAATGGGCTAGAATTTTTGAACAGTGATAAGAATCATGCTCCAAATCGAGTTCAGTCACAAAATCTCCATAAAGTTTGACTCTTAGATAAATCATGATTTTATTTGACGCATGTAATTCAGACTTGGGTTCGAACTTTGGAAGCAGTTGTTTCAGGCTCTATGGTACCAAATGGGCTGAAATTTTGGAAAAGTTTTAAGAATCGTGGAACAAATCGAATTTAGTCACAAAATCTCCATAAAGATGGATTTTTTAAAAATCATTATTTTTATTTACGCTAATTTCAGACTTGGGTTCGAACTTTGGAAGCAGTTTTTTCAGGCTCTATGGTACCAAATGGGCTGAAATTTTGGAAAAGTTGAAGAATCGTGGAAAAAATCGAATTCAGTCAAAAAATCTCCATAAAGATGGATTTTTAAAAAAATCATGATTTTTATTTACGCTAATTTTTGACTTGGGTTCGAACTTTGGAAGCAGTTTTTTCAGGCTCTATGGTACCAAATTGGTTGAAATTTTGGAAAAATTGTAAGAATCGTGGAACAAATCGAAATCAATCACAAAATCTCCATAAAGTTTCACTCTTAGAAAATTTTTGATTTTAATGGACGCTAATTTCAGACTTGTGTTCGAACTTTGGAAGCAGTTTTCTCGGGCTGTATGGTACCAAATGGGCTAGAATTTTTGAACAGTGATAAGAATCATGCTCCTAATAGAATTCAGTCACAAAATCTCCATAAAGTTTGATTCTTTGAAAAACACGATTTTTTTGGACGCTAGTTTCAGACTTGGGTTCAAACTTTGGAAGCAGTTTTCTTAGGCTCTATGGTACCAATTGGGCTAAAATCTTGGAAAAGTGGTGAAAATCGTGGTACAAATCGAAATCAATCACAAAATCTCCATAAAGTTTCACTCTTAGAAAAATTATGATTTTAATGGACGCTAATTTCAGACTTGGGGCGAACATTGGAAACAGTTTTTTCAGGCTCTATTGTACCAAATGGGCGGAAATTTTGGAAAAATTGTTAGAATCGTGGAACAAATCGAATTCAGTCACAAAATCTCCATAAATTTGGATTTTTAAAATAATCATGATTTTTATGGACGCTAATTTCAGACTTGGGTTCGAACTTTGGAAGCAGTTTTCTCAGGCTCTATGCTACCAAATGGGCTAGAATTTTGGGACAGTAATAAGAATCATGCTCCAAATCGAATTCAGTCACGAAATCTCCATAAAGTTTGATTCTTAGAAAAATCATGACTGTAATGGACGCTAATTTCAGACTTGGGTTCGAACTTTGGAAGCAGTTTTCTCCGGCTGTATGGTACCAAATGGGCTATAATTTCGGAACAGTGATAAGAATCATGCTCCTAATAGAATTCAGTCGAAAAATCTCGATAAAGTTTGATTCTTAGAAAAATCACGATTTTTATGGACGCTAGTTTCAGACTTGTGTTCGAACTTTGGAAGCAGTTTTCTCAGGTTCTATGGTACCAAATGGGCTGAAATTTTGGAAAAGTTGTAAGAATCGTGAAACAAATCGAATTCAGTCACAAAATCTCCATAAAGTTGGATTTTTTGAAAAATCATGTTTTTTATTAAGGCTAATTTCAGACTTGGGTTCAAACTTTGGAAGCAGTTTTCTCAGGTTCTATAGTACCAATTGGGCTAAAATCTTGGAAAAAAGGTGAAAATCATGGTACAAATCGAAATCAGTCACAAAATCTCTATAAAGATGGATTTTTAAAAAAAAAGTGGGTGTGTCAAGCCTACGCAAGACAGAAGTGAAACTTCTAGTATTCCTCTCTCTCTATTTTCATTTCATCATCTCTATTTTCTCTCTTAGGTTAGTTTGAAAATTAGAGGTTAAATAATTCAACGACGAAGCATGGATTTGCTTTTTCTAATATTTTCTTATAGATGAATGACGTTCGATTAATGTATAGTTCCAAAAATTTTCAATTTATTCACAAGTATACAATATATCATAAATAACAATATTACAATTAAAAATTACAAAGAAATTACAATGACAATTTACCAATCATGTGCCATTTTCATTGTCAATTTCATGAATATCATTTCCTAATGTCGTGATAATTGGGTTATGGTAACTAAAGTGCGAGATATATACATGAGCACTTAAATCCTTAATGAATCGTGCAAAAACTGCATCGATTGTTGTCCCGTGTCGGGAGAGAACGTTCGTGAGCGGCTCCCCCACCTCAACAAGCGCATATGGTGAGAGAGGGACAGTGAACGGTGAGCGGTGGTGGGGGTACCCGCATTTTCGTGTCGATCCTGACTCGGTTTTACTCCGTCCCCGAACATTACGCGCCTAAAGAAGTTTCACTTCAAAACTTTATTCCACTTAACTCTTATAGGTTATATTTACCTTATGTTAATGTCATCACTGTGTGAATCAGACTCTCCTCTTCTTTGGTGATTCTCAGGGGATATTTCCTCTTGTGCCACTGATGTGTTCATCACCTCTATCTCGTCACTACTCATTTTTAACACTGAAATTCTGTACCAAACCGTATGAACCACAATTAATTAGAACGTTCGTGAGCGGCTCCCCCACCTCAACAAGGTTTCACTTCAAAAATGCCACAGCCGAGAATCGAACCTCGCTTAACTGATTGAAAGCCAACCACGCTGAGCACCAACTGTAAGCAAAGCCGCATAAATTGATTATATTATGTAGGTTCTGAAAATATGAGAGCTTGTTATGTTTTATAATGTTACCTACATCACACCCAAAATATAATATATTTTTAAAAATAATGTACAATGTACAGAAATAGAATCCCACACAAGATCGCGTAGTGCGCTCTAGCGAACGGATATTTTATCAGAGGGAGATAGTTTTAATTTTTTTTTCTGTAAATTATTACATATTATCAAAATAAATAAATTAATTAAATAAATGTAATACAATTATCATAATATACGGATTAGATAATAATTTTAATCCAACACAATAACGCAAAGCGCGCTCTAGCGGAGTAATGTTTTATCACAGTGAGATAAGTGTTTTTATTATTTTGCAATATTATTTTCTTTTAAAAAATGTTCTGACCTACTAAAAAATAAGATATTGAATGAAAAAGGCGTTAAAAACAAAAAAATAATGTGCGATGGCCGAGAATCGAACTCGGATCAACTGCTTGGAAGGCAACTATGCTGACCATTACACCACCAACGCCAGTTGTCGAGATGAGCTAAGAAGCATTTATATGTTACTTCAAAACTTTGACTAGATCAAATGAACTTTAATCGGTGGTCCCGCATTTTCGTTTCGGTCATGAGTCGGTTTTACTCCGTCCCCGAAAATTCATTACGCGCCTAAAGAAGTTTCACTTCAAAAAAATCATGAATTTTATGGACGCTAATTTAAGACTTGGGTTCGAACTTTGGAAGCAGTTTTTTCAGGCTCTATGGTACCAAATGGGCTAGAATTTTGGGACAGTGATAAGAATCATGCTCCAAATCGAATTCAGTCACGAAATCTCCATAAAGTTTGATTTTTAGAAAAATCACGATTTTTATGGACGCTAGTTTCAGACCTTTGTTCGAACTTTGGAAGCAGTTTTTTCAGACTCTATGGTACCAAATGGGCTAGAATTTTGGAACAGTGATAAGAATCATTCTCCAAATCGAATTCAGTCACAAAATCGCCATAAAGTTGGATTTTTAGAAAAATCGTGTTTTTTATTAAGGCTTATTTCAGACTTGGGTTCGAACTTTGGAAGCAGTTTTTTCAGGCTCTATGGTACCAAATGGGCTAGAATTTTGGGACAGTGATAAGAATCATGCTCCTAATAGAATTCAGTCACAAAATCTCCATAAAGTTTGATTCTTAGAAAAATCACGATTTTTATGGACGCTAGTTTCAGACTTGTGTTCGAACTTTGGAAGCAGTTTTTTCAGGCTCTATGGTACCAAATGGGCTGAAATTTTGGAAAAGTTGTAAGAATCGTGGAACAAATCGAAATCAATCACAAAATCTCTATAAAGTTTCACTCTTAGAAAAATTATGGTTTTAATGGACGCTAATTTCAGACTTGGGTTCGAACTTTGGAATCATTTTTCTCAGGCCCTATGGTAACAAATGGGCAAGAATTTCGGAACATTGATTGAAATCATGCTCCAAATTGAATTCAGTCACAAAATCTCCATAAAGTTTGATTCTTAGAAAAATTACGATTTTTATGGACGCTAATTTCAGACTTGGGTTCGAACTTTGGATACATTTTTCTCAGGCTCTATGGAACCAAATGGACTGAAATGTTGGAAAAGCTGAAAGAATCGTGGAACATATCAAAATCAATCACAAATTCTCCAAAAAGTTTCACTCTTAGAAAAATTATGATTTTAATAGACGCTAATTTCAGACTTGGGTTCGAACTTTGGATGCATTTTTCTCAGGCTGTATGGTACCAAATGGGCTAGAATTTCGGAACAGTGATAAGAATCATGCTCCTAATAGAATTCAGACACAAAATCTCCATAAAATTTGATTCTTTGAAAAATCACGATTTTTATGGACGATAGTTTCAGACTTGCGTTCGAACTTTGGAAGCAGTTTTTTCAGACTCTATGGTACCAAATGGGCAAAATTTCGGAACATTGATTGAAATCATTCTCCAAATCGAATTCAGTCACAAAATCTCCATAAAGTTTGATTCTTAGAAAAATTACGATTTTTATGGACGCTAATTTCAGACTTGGGTTCGAACTTTGGATACATTTTTCTCAGGCTCTATGGAACCAAATGGACTGAAATGTTGGAAAAGCTGAAAGAATCGTGAAACATATCAAAATCAATCACAAATTCTCCATAAAAATTCACTCTTAGAAAAATTATGATTTTAATAGACGCTTATTTCAGACTTGGGTTCGAAATTTGGAAGCAGTTTTTTCAGGCTCGATGGTACCAAATTGGTTGAAATTTTGGAAAAATTGTTAAAATCGTCGAACAAATCGAAATCAATCACAAAATCTCCATAAAGTTTCACTCTTAGAAAAATAATGATTTTAATAGACGCTTATTTCAGACTTGCGTTCGAACTTTGGAAGTAGTTTTTTCAGACTCTATGGTACCAAATGGGCTAGAATTTTGGAACAGTGATAAGAATCATGCTCCAAATCGAATTCAGTCACAAAATCTCCATAAAGATGGATTTTTAAAAAAATCACGATTTTTTTGGACGCTAATTTCAGACTTGAGTTCGAACTTTGGAAGCAGTTTTTTCCGGCTCTATGGTACCAAATGGGTTGAAATTTTGGAAAAATTGTTAGAATCGTGGAACAAATCGAAATCAATCACAAATTTTCCATAAAGTTTCACTCTTAGAAAAATTATGATTTTAATAGACGCTTATTTAGACTTGCGTTCGAACTTTGGAAGTAGTTTTTTCAGACTCTATGGTACCAAATGGGCTAGAATTTTGGAACAGTGATAAGAATCATGCTCCAAATCGAATTCAGTCACAAAATCTCCATAAAGATGGATTTTTAAAAAAATCACGATTTTTTTGGACGCTAATTTCAGACTTGAGTTCGAACTTTGGAAGCAGTTTTTTCAGGCTCTATGGTACCAAATGGGTTGAAATTTTGGAAAAATTGTTAGAATCGTGGAACAAATCGAAATCAATCACAAATTCTCCATAAAGTTTCACTCTTAGAAAAATCATGATTTTAATGGACGCTAATTTCAGACTTGGGTTCGAACTTTGGAAGCAGTTTTCTCAGGCTGTATGGTACCAAATGGGCTAGAATTTCGGAACAGTGATAAGAATCATGCTCCTAATAGAATTCAGACACAAAATCTCCATAAAGTTTGATTCTTAGAAAAATCACGATTTTTATGGACGCTAGTTTCAGACTTGCGTTCGAACTTTGGAAGCAGTTTTTTCAGACTCTATGGTACCAAATGGGCTGAAATTTTGGAAAAGTTTTAAGAATCGTGGAACAAATCGAATTTAGTCACAAAATCTCCATAAAGATGGATTTTTAAAAAAATCATGATTTTTATGGACGCTAATTTCAGACTTGGGTTCGAACTTTAGAATAATTTTTCTCAGGCTCTATGGTACCAAATGGACTGAAATTTTGGAAAAGCTGTAAGAATCGTGGAACAAATCAAAATTTATCACAAATTCTCCATAAAGTTTCACTCTTAGAAAAATCATGATTTTAATGGACGCTTATTTCAGACTTGGGTTCGAACTTTGGAAGCAGTTTTCTCAGGCTCTATGGTACCAATTGGGCTAAAATCTTGGAAAAGTGGTGAAAATCGTGGTACAAATCGAAATCAATCTCCATAAAGTTTGACTCTTAGATAAATCATGATTTAATTTGACGCATGTAATTCAGACTTGGGTTCGAACTTTGGAAGCAGTTGATTCAGGCTCTATGGTACCAAATGGGCTGAAATTTTTTAAAAATTGTTAGAATCGTGGAACAATTCGAATTCAGTCACAAAATCTCCATAAAGTTGGATTTCTTGAAAAATCATGTTTTTTATTAAGGCTAATTTCAGACTTGGGTTCAAACTTTGGAAGCAGTTTTCTCAGGTTCTATGGTACCAATTGGGCTAAAATCTTGGAAAAATGGTGAAAATCGTGGTACAAATCGAAATCAGTCACAAAATCTCTATAAAGATGGATTTTTTAAAAAAATCATGAATTTTATGGACGCTAATTTCAGACTTGGGTTCGAACTTTGGAAGCAGTTTTTTCAGGCTCTATGTTACCAAATTGGTTGAAATTTTGGAAAAATTGTTAGAATCGTGGAACAAATCGAATTCAGTCACAAAATCTCCATAAAGTTGGATTTCTTGAAAAATCATGTTTTTTATTAAGGCTAATTTCAGACTTGGGTTCAAACTTTGGAAGCAGTTTTCTCAGGTTCTATGGTACCAATTGGGCTAAAATCTTGGAAAAATGGTGAAAATCGTGGTACAAATCGAAATCAGTCACAAAATCTCTATAAAGATGGATTTTTTAAAAAAATCATGAATTTTATGGACGCTAATTTAAGACTTGGGTTCGAACTTTGGAAGCAGTTTTTTCAGGCTCTATGGTACCAAATGGGTTGAAATTTTGGAAAAATGGTAAGAATCGTGTTACAAATCGAATTCAATCACAAAATCTTCAAATGGTTTCGATTTTTAGAAAAATCATGATTTTAATGGACGCTTATTTCAGACTTGGGTTCGAACTTTGGAAGCAGTTTTCTCAGGCTCTATAGTACCAATTGGGCTAAAATCTTGGAAAAGTGGTGAAAATCGTGGTACAAATCGAAATCAATCACAAAATCTCCATAAAGTTTCACTCTTAGAAAATTTTTGATTTTAATGGACGCTAATTTCAGACTTGTGTTCGAACTTTGGAAGCAGTTTTTTCAGACTCTATGGT
>JAIUSX010000712.1:0-22580 GCA_026573805.1 Hesperophylax magnus | reverse complement strand
ACAGAGGAACTGTCCGGTGGGACAGAGGAACTGTCCGGTGGGACAGAGGAACTGTCCGGTGGGACAGAGGAACTGTCCGGTGGGACAGAGGAATTATCCGTTGGGACAGAGGAACTGTCCGATGGGACAAAGGAACTGTCCGGTGGGACAGAGGAACTGTCCGGTGGGACTAGGGTACTGTCCGATGGGACAGAGGAACTCTTCATGGAACAGAATAACTGTCCGGTAGAAAAGAGGAACTGTTCGGTGTATGTACATACATTCTTGATTGTAGGAATCTACATTTGAACATATGTCGAGTATATTTATTTTACCGGAGAATATTACACCCATCCACTTGTAGTCAGACAGACAGAAGAACTGTACGATGGGACAGAGGAACTGTTCGGTGGGACTAGGGAACTGTCCGATGGGGCAGAGGAACTGTACATGGAACAGAGGAACTGTCAGGTGGGTCAGAGGAACTGTCCGGTGGGACAGAGGAACTGTCCGGTGGGACAGAGGAACTGTCCGGTGGGACAGAGGAACTGTCCGGTGGGACAGAGGAACTGTCCGGTGGGACAGAGGAACTGTCCGGTGGGACAGAGGAACTGTCCGGTGGGACAGAGGAAGTATCCGGTGGGACAGAGGAACTTTCCGATGAGACAGAGGAACTGTCCGGTGGGACAGAGGAACTGTCCGGTGGGACAGAGGAAGTATCCGGTGGGACAGAGGAACTGTCCGATGGGACAAAAGAACTGTCCGGTGGGACAGAGGAACTGTCCGGTGGGACAGAGGAACTGTCCGATGGGACAGAGGAACTGTTCATGGAACAGAAGAACTGTCCGGAAGAAAAGAGGAACTGTTCGGTGTATGTACATACATTCATGACTGTAGGAATATACATTTGAACATATGTACGAGTATATTTATTTTACCGGAGAGTATTACACCCATCCACTTGTACTCAGACAGACAGAAGAACTGTACGATGGGACAGAGGAACTGTTCGGTGGGACTAGGGAACTGGCCGATGGGGCAGAGGAACTGTACATGGAACAGAGGAACTGTCAGGTGGGTCAGAGGAACTGTCCGGTGGGATTGAGGAACTGTCAGGTGGGTCAGACGAACTGTCCGGTGGGACAGAGGAACTGTCCGGTGGGACAGAGGAACTGTCCGGTGGGACAGAGGAACTGTCCGGTGGGACAGAGGAACTGTCCGGTGGGACAGAGGAAGTATCCGGTGGGACAGAGGAACTTTCCGATGAGACAGAGGAACTGTTCGGTGTATGTGCATACATTCATGACTGTAGGAATCTACATTTGAACAAATGTACGAGTATATTTATTTTACCGGAGAGTATTACACCCAAAGATATTAGAAGAACGAGATGTGCTATGCGCAGTTCGTACTGAGTGGAATTGTTTTGCCGAGTGTCGCCGGTTTTGTTCAAAAATACTACTGCACACCTTCGCTTACGCTAAGGCATCGAGGAACTGTTCATGGAACAGAAGAACTGTCCGGAAGAAAAGAGGAACTGTTCGGTGTATGTACATACATTCATGACTGTAGGAATATACATTTGAACATATGTACGAGTATATTTATTTTACCGGAGAGTATTACACCCATCCACTTGTACTCAGACAGACAGAAGAACTGTACGATGGGACAGAGGAACTGTTCGGTGGGACTAGGGAACTGGCCGATGGGGCAGAGGAACTGTACATGGAACAGAGGAACTGTCAGGTGGGTCAGAGGAACTGTCCGGTGGGACAGAGGAACTGTCCGGTGGGACAGAGGAACTGTCCGGTGGGACTGAGGAACTGTCCGGTGTGACAGAGGAACTGTCGGGTGGGACAGAGGAAGTATCCGTTGGGACAGAGGAACTGTCCGATGGGACAGAGGAACTGTTCATGGAACAGAAGAACTGTCCGGTGGAAAAGAGGAACTGTTCGGTGTATGTTCATACATCCATGACTGTAGGAATCTACATTTGAACATATGTACGAGTATATTTATTTAACCGGAGAGTATTACACCCATCCACTTGTAGTCAGACAGACAGAAGAACTGTCCGGTGGGACAGAGGAACTGTCCGGTGGGACAGAGGAACTGTCCGGTGGGACAGAGGAACTGTCCGGTGGGACAGAGGAAGTATCCGTTGGGACAGAGGAACTGTCCGATGGGACAAAGGAACTGTCCGGTGGGACAGAGGAACTGTCCGGTGGGACAGAGGAACTGTCCGATGGGACAGAGGAACTGTTCATGGAACAGAAGAACTGTCCGGAAGAAAAGAGGAACTGTTCGGTGTATGTACGAGTATATATATTTTACCGGAGAGTATAACATACATCCCCTTGTACTCAGACAGAGAGAAGAACTGTACGATGGGACAGAGGAACTGTCCGGTGGGACAGAGGAACTGTCCGGTGGGACAGAGGAACTGTCCGGTGGGACAGAGGAACTGTCCGGTGGGACAGAGGAACTGTCCGGTGGGACAGAGGAACTGTCCGGTGGGACAGAGGAACTGTCCGGTGGGTCAGAGGAAGTGTCCGGTGGGACAGAGGAACTGTCCGATGGGACAGAGGAAGTATCCGGTGGGACAGAGGAACTTTCCGATGAGACAGAGGAACTGTTCGGTGTATGTGCATACATTCATGACTGTAGGAATCTACATTTGAACAAATGTACGAGTATATTTATTTTACCGGAGAGTATTACACCCATCCACTTGTAGTCAGACAGACAGAAGAACTGTCCGGTGGGACAGAGGAACTGTCCGGTGGGACAGAGGAACTGTCCGATGGGAAAAAGGAACTGTCCGGTGGGACAGAGGAACTGTCCGGTGGGACAGAGGAACTGTCCGATGGGACAGAGGAACTCTTCATGGAACAGAAGAACTGTCCCGTGGAAAAGAGGAACTGTTCGGTGTATGAACATACATTCATGACTAAAGGAATCTACATTTGAACACATGTACGAGTTTATTTATTTAACCGGAGAGTATTACACCCATCCACTTGTACTCAGACAGACAGAAGA
This sequence comes from Hesperophylax magnus, assembly GCA_026573805.1. Classification (NCBI taxonomy): domain Eukaryota; kingdom Metazoa; phylum Arthropoda; class Insecta; order Trichoptera; family Limnephilidae; genus Hesperophylax; species Hesperophylax magnus. Next base: position 19,556 of record JAIUSX010000712.1, on the reverse strand, counting down.
ACTGTACGATGGGACAGAGGAACTGTTCGGTGGGACTAGGGAACTGGCCGATGGGGCAGAGGAACTGTACATGGAACAGAGGAACTGTCAGGTGGGTCAGAGGAACTGTCCGGTGGGACAGAGGAACTGTCCGGTGGGACAGAGGAACTGTCAGGTGGGTCAGACGAACTGTCCGGTGGGAAAGAGGAACTGTCCGGTGGGACAGAGGAACTGTCCGGTGGGACAGAGGAACTGTCCGGTGGGACAGAGGAACTGTCCGGTGGGACAGAGGAACTGTCCGGTGGGACAGAGGAACTGTCCGGTGGGACAGAGGAATTATCCGTTGGGACAGAGGAACTGTCCGATGGGACAAAGGAACTGTCCGGTGGGACAGAGGAACTGTCCGGTGGGACAGAGGAAGTATCCGTTGGGACAGAGGAACTGTCCGATGGGACAAAGGAACTGTCCGGTGGGACAGAGGAACTGTCCGGTGGGACAGAGGAACTGTCCGATGGGACAGAGGAACTGTTCATGTTACAGAAGAACTGTCCGGAAGAAAAGAGGAACTGTTCGGTGTATGTACATACATTCATGACTGTAGGAATATACATTTGAACATATGTACGAGTATATATATTTTACCGGAGAGTATAACATACATCCACTTGTACTCAGACAGACAGAAGAACTGTACGATGGGACAGAGGAAATGTCCGGTGGGACAGAGGAACTGTCCAGTGGGACAGAGGAACTGTCCGGTGGGACAGACGAACTCTCCGGTAGAACAGAGGAACTGTCCGGTGGGACAGAGGAACTGTCCGGTGGTACAGAGAAACTGTCCGGTGGGACAGAGGAACTGTCCGGTGGGACAGAGGAAGTGTCCGGTGGGACAGAGGAACTGTCCGATGGGACAGAGGAACTGTTCATGGAACAGAGGAACTGTCAGGGGGGTCAGAGGAACTGTCCGGTGGGACAGAGGAACTGTACATGGAACAGAGGAACTGAAAGGTGGGTCAGAGGAACTGTCCGATGGGACAGAGGAACTCTTCATGGAACAGAAGAACTGTCCGGTGGAAAAGAGGAACTGTTCGGTGTATGTTCATACATCCATGACTGTAGGAATCAACATTTGAACATATGTACGAGTGTATTTATTTTACCGGAGAGTATTACACCCATCCACTCGTAGTCAGACAGACAGAGGAACTGTCCGGAGGGACAGAGGAAGTATCCGGTGGGACAGAGGAACTGTCCGATGGGAAAAAGGAACTGTCCGGTGGGACAGAGGAACTGTCCGGTGGGACAGAGGAACTGTCCGATGGGACAGAGGAACTGTTCATGGAACAGAAGAACTGTCCGGAAGAAAAGAGGAACTGTTGGGTGTATGTACATACATTCATGACTGTAGGAATCTACATTTGAACATATGTACGAGTGTATTTATTTTACCGGAGAGTATTACACCCATCCACTTGTACTCAGACAGACAGAAGAACTGTACGATGGGACAGAGGAACTGTTCGGTGGGACTAGGGAACTGGCCGATGGGGCAGAGGAACTGTCCGGTGGGACAGAGTAACTTTCCGGTGGGACAGAGGAACTGTCCGGTGGGACAGAGTAACTTTCCGGTGGGACAGAGGAACTGTCCGGTGGGACAGAGTAAGTATCCGGTGGGACAGAGGAACTGTCCGATGGGACAGAGGAACTGTTCGGTGTATGTGCATTAATTCATGACTGTAGGAAACTACATTTGAACAAATGTACGAGTATATTTATTTAACCGGAGAGTATTACACCCAAAGATATTAGAAGAACGAGATGTGCTATGCGCAGTTCGTACTGAGTGGGATTGTTTTGCCAAGTGTCGCCGGTTTTGTTCAAAAATACTACTGCACACCTTCGCTTACGCTAAGGAATCGCTAAGGTATCCGCACTAATACATAGAACAGATTTCTGTGCGTACACGTCCCGATACCGTTCAAAGTACCCTAATTAGGTTGTTCTCCGTCTACGGTCCGGCGGCCAACATAGCATATCTCGTTCTTCTAATATCATTGATTACACCCATCCACTTGTTCGCAGACTGACAGAAGAACTGTACGATGGGACAGAGGAACTGTTCGGTGGGACTAGGGAACTGTCCGATGAGGCAGAGGAACTGTATATGGAACAGAGGAACTGTCAGGTGGGACAGAGGAAGTATCGGTTGGGACAGAGGAACTGTCCGATGGGACAAAGGAACTGTCCGGTGGGACAGAGGAACTGTCCGGTGGGACAGAGGAAGTATCCGTTGGGACAGAGGAACTGTCCGATGGGACAAAGGAACTGTCCGGTGGGACACAGGAACTGTCCGGTGGGACGGAGGAACTGTCCGATGGGACAGAGGAACTGTTCATGGAACAGAAGAACTGTCCGGAAGAAAAGAGGAACTGTTCGGTGTATGTACATACATTCATGACTGTAGGAATATACATTTGAACATATGTACGAGTATATTTATTTTACCGGAGAGTATTACATACATCCACTTGTACTCAGACAGACAGAAGAACTGTACGATGGGACAGAGGAAATGTCCGGTGGGACAGAGGACCTGTCCAGTGGGACAGAGGAACTGTCCGGTGGGACAGACGAACTGTCCGGTAGGACAGAGGAACTGTCCGGTGGGACAAAATAACTGTCCGGTGGTACAGAGAAACTGTCCGGTGGGACAGAGGAACTGTCCGGTGGGACAGAGGAACTGTCCGGTGGGACAGAGGAACTGTACATGGAACAGAGGAACTGTCAGGGGGTCAGAGGAACTGTCCGGTGGGACAGAGGAACTGTCCGGTGGGACAGAGGAACTGTCCGGTGGGACAGAGGAACTGTACATGGAACAGAGGAACTGTCAGGTGGGTCAGAGGAACTGTCCGGTGGGACAGAGGAACTGTCCGGTGGGACAGAGGAACTGTCCGGTGGGACAGAGGAACTGTCCGTTGGGACAGAGGAACTGTCCGGTGGGACAGAGGAACTGTTCATGGAACAGAAGAACTGTCCGGTGGAAAAGAGGAACTGTTCGGTGTATGTTCATACATCCATGACTGTAGGAATCTACATTTGAACATATGTACGAGTATATTTATTTAACCGGAGAGTATTACACCCATCCACTTGTAGTCAGACAGACAGAAGAACTGTCCGGTGGGACAGAGGAACTGTCCGGTGGGACAGAGGATCTGTCCGGTGGGACAGAGGAACTGTCCGGTGGGACAGAGAACCTGCCGGTGGGTTAGAGGAACTGTTCGGTGTATGTACATACATTCTTGATTGTAGGAATCTACATTTGAACATATGTACGAGTATTATTATTTTTCACGGAGAATATTACACCCATCCACTTGTAGTCAGACAGACAGAAGAACTGTACGATGGGACAGAGGAACTGTTCGGTGGGACTAGGGAACTGTCCGATGGGGCAGAGGAACTGTACATGGAACAGAGGAACTGTCAGGTGGGTCAGAGGAACTGTCCGGTGGGACAGAGGAACTGTCCGGTGGGACAGAGGAACTGTCCGGTGGGACAGAGGAACTGTCCGGTGGGACAGAGGAACTGTCCGGTGGGACAGAGGAACTGTCCGGTGGGACAGAGGAACTGTTCATGGATCAGAAGAACTGTCCGGAAGAAAAGAGGAACTGTTCGGTGTATGTACATACATTCATGACTGTAGGAATATACATTTGAACATATGTACGAGTATATTTATTTTACCGGAGAGTATTACATACATCCACTTGTACTCAGACAGACAAAAGAACTGTACGATGGGACAGAGGAAATGTCCGGTGGGACAGAGGAACTGTCCAGTGGGACAGAGGAACTGTCCGGTGGGACAGACGAACTGTCCGGTAGAACAGAGGAACTGTCCGGTGGGACAGAGGAACTGTCCGGTGGTACAGAGAAACTGTCCGGTGGGACAGAGGAAGTGTCCGGTGGGACAGAGGAACTGTCCGATGGGACAGAGGAACTGTTCATGGAACAGAGGAACTGTCAGGGGGGTCAGAGGAACTGTCCGGTGGGACAGAGGAACTGTCCGGTGGGACAGAGGAACTGTCCGGTGGGACAGAGGAACTGTACATGGAACAGAGGAACTGTCAGGTGGGTCAGAGGAACTGTCCGGTGGGACAGAGGAACTGTCCGGTGGGACAGAGGAAATGTCCGGTGGGACAGAGGAACTGTCCAGTGGGACAGAGGAACTGTCCGGTGGGACAGACGAACTCTCCGGTAGAACAGAGGAACTGTCCGGTGGGACAGAGGAACTGTCCGGTGGTACAGAGAAACTGTCCGGTGGGACAGAGGAACTGTCCGGTGGGACAGAGGAAGTGTCCGGTGGGACAGAGGAACTGTCCGATGGGACAGAGGAACTGTTCATGGAACAGAGGAACTGTCAGGGGGGTCAGAGGAACTGTCCGGTGGGACAGAGGAACTGTACATGGAACAGAGGAACTGAAAGGTGGGTCAGAGGAACTGTCCGATGGGACAGAGGAACTCTTCATGGAACAGAAGAACTGTCCGGTGGAAAAGAGGAACTGTTCGGTGTATGTTCATACATCCATGACTGTAGGAATCAACATTTGAACATATGTACGAGTGTATTTATTTTACCGGAGAGTATTACACCCATCCACTCGTAGTCAGACAGACAGAGGAACTGTCCGGAGGGACAGAGGAAGTATCCGGTGGGACAGAGGAACTGTCCGATGGGAAAAAGGAACTGTCCGGTGGGACAGAGGAACTGTCCGGTGGGACAGAGGAACTGTCCGATGGGACAGAGGAACTGTTCATGGAACAGAAGAACTGTCCGGAAGAAAAGAGGAACTGTTGGGTGTATGTACATACATTCATGACTGTAGGAATCTACATTTGAACATATGTACGAGTGTATTTATTTTACCGGAGAGTATTACACCCATCCACTTGTACTCAGACAGACAGAAGAACTGTACGATGGGACAGAGGAACTGTTCGGTGGGACTAGGGAACTGGCCGATGGGGCAGAGGAACTGTCCGGTGGGACAGAGTAACTTTCCGGTGGGACAGAGGAACTGTCCGGTGGGACAGAGTAACTTTCCGGTGGGACAGAGGAACTGTCCGGTGGGACAGAGTAAGTATCCGGTGGGACAGAGGAACTGTCCGATGGGACAGAGGAACTGTTCGGTGTATGTGCATTAATTCATGACTGTAGGAAACTACATTTGAACAAATGTACGAGTATATTTATTTAACCGGAGAGTATTACACCCAAAGATATTAGAAGAACGAGATGTGCTATGCGCAGTTCGTACTGAGTGGGATTGTTTTGCCAAGTGTCGCCGGTTTTGTTCAAAAATACTACTGCACACCTTCGCTTACGCTAAGGAATCGCTAAGGTATCCGCACTAATACATAGAACAGATTTCTGTGCGTACACGTCCCGATACCGTTCAAAGTACCCTAATTAGGTTGTTCTCCGTCTACGGTCCGGCGGCCAACATAGCATATCTCGTTCTTCTAATATCATTGATTACACCCATCCACTTGTTCGCAGACTGACAGAAGAACTGTACGATGGGACAGAGGAACTGTTCGGTGGGACTAGGGAACTGTCCGATGAGGCAGAGGAACTGTATATGGAACAGAGGAACTGTCAGGTGGGACAGAGGAAGTATCCGTTGGGACAGAGGAACTGTCCGATGGGACAAAGGAACTGTCCGGTGGGACAGAGGAACTGTCCGGTGGGACAGAGGAAGTATCCGTTGGGACAGAGGAACTGTCCGATGGGACAAAGGAACTGTCCGGTGGGACACAGGAACTGTCCGGTGGGACGGAGGAACTGTCCGATGGGACAGAGGAACTGTTCATGGAACAGAAGAACTGTCCGGAAGAAAAGAGGAACTGTTCGGTGTATGTACATACATTCATGACTGTAGGAATATACATTTGAACATATGTACGAGTATATTTATTTTACCGGAGAGTATTACATACATCCACTTGTACTCAGACAGACAGAAGAACTGTACGATGGGACAGAGGAAATGTCCGGTGGGACAGAGGAACTGTCCAGTGGGACAGAGGAACTGTCCGGTGGGACAGACGAACTGTCCGGTAGGACAGAGGAACTGTCCGGTGGGACAAAATAACTGTCCGGTGGTACAGAGAAACTGTCCGGTGGGACAGAGGAACTGTCCGGTGGGACAGAGGAACTGTCCGGTGGGACAGAGGAACTGTACATGGAACAGAGGAACTGTCAGGGGGTCAGAGGAACTGTCCGGTGGGACAGAGGAACTGTCCGGTGGGACAGAGGAACTGTCCGGTGGGACAGAGGAACTGTACATGGAACAGAGGAACTGTCAGGTGGGTCAGAGGAACTGTCCGGTGGGACAGAGGAACTGTCCGGTGGGACAGAGGAACTGTCCGGTGGGACAGAGGAACTGTCCGTTGGGACAGAGGAACTGTCCGGTGGGACAGAGGAACTGTCCGGTGGGACAGAGGAACTGTCCGGTGGGACAGAGGAACTGTTCATGGAACAGAAGAACTGTCCGGTGGAAAAGAGGAACTGTTCGGTGTATGTTCATACATCCATGACAGTAGGAATCTACATTTGAACATATGTACGAGTATATTTATTTAACCGGAGAGTATTACACCCATCCACTTGTAGTCAGACAGACAGAAGAACTGTCCGGTGGGACAGAGGAACTGTCCGGTGGGACAGAGGATCTGTCCGGTGGGACAGAGGAACTGTCCGGTGGGACAGAGAACCTGCCGGTGGGTTAGAGGAACTGTTCGGTGTATGTACATACATTCTTGATTGTAGGAATCTACATTTGAACATATGTACGAGTATTATTATTTTTCACGGAGAATATTACACCCATCCACTTGTAGTCAGACAGACAGAAGAACTGTACGATGGGACAGAGGAACTGTTCGGTGGGACTAGGGAACTGTCCGATGGGGCAGAGGAACTGTACATGGAACAGAGGAACTGTCAGGTGGGTCAGAGGAACTGTCCGGTGGGACAGAGGAACTGTCCGGTGGGACAGAGGAACTGTCCGGTGGGACAGAGGAACTGTCCGGTGGGACAGAGGAACTGTCCGGTGGGACAGAGGAACTGTCCGGTGGGACAGAGGAACTGTTCATGGATCAGAAGAACTGTCCGGAAGAAAAGAGGAACTGTTCGGTGTATGTACATACATTCATGACTGTAGGAATATACATTTGAACATATGTACGAGTATATTTATTTTACCGGAGAGTATTACATACATCCACTTGTACTCAGACAGACAAAAGAACTGTACGATGGGACAGAGGAAATGTCCGGTGGGACAGAGGAACTGTCCAGTGGGACAGAGGAACTGTCCGGTGGGACAGACGAACTGTCCGGTAGAACAGAGGAACTGTCCGGTGGGACAGAGGAACTGTCCGGTGGTACAGAGAAACTGTCCGGTGGGACAGAGGAAGTGTCCGGTGGGACAGAGGAACTGTCCGATGGGACAGAGGAACTGTTCATGGAACAGAGGAACTGTCAGGGGGGTCAGAGGAACTGTCCGGTGGGACAGAGGAACTGTCCGGTGGGACAGAGGAACTGTCCGGTGGGACAGAGGAACTTTCCGATGAGACAGAGGAACTGTTCGGTGTATGTGCATACATTCATGACTGTAGGAATCTACATTTGAACAAATGTACGAGTATATTTATTTTACCGGAGAGTATTACACCCAAAGATATTAGTAGAACGAGATGTGCTATGCGCAGTTCGTACTGAGTGGAATTGTTTTGCCGAGTGTCGCCGGTTTTGTTCAAAAATACTACTGCACACCTTCGCTTACGCTAAGGCATCGCTAAGGTATCCGCACAAATACATAGAACAGATTTCTGTGCGTACACGTCCCGATACCGTTCAAAGTACCTCAATTAGGTTGTTCTCCGGCTACGGTCCGGCGGCCAACATAGCATATCTCGTTCTTCTAATATCTTTGATTACACCCATCCACTTGTTCTCAGACTGACAGAAGAACTGTACGATGGGACAGAGGAACTGTTCGGTGGGACTAGGGAACTGTCCGATGAGGCAGAGGAACTGTACAAGGAACAGAGGAACTGTCAGGTGGGTCAGAGGAACTGTCCGGTGGGACAGAGGAACTGTCCGGTGGGACAGAGGAACTGTCCGGTGGGACTGAGGAACTGTCCGGTGTGACAGAGGAACTGTCCGGTGGGACAGAGGAAGTATCCGTTGGGACAGAGGAACTGTCCGATGGGACAGAGGAACTGTTCATGGAACAGAAGAACTGTCCGGTGGAAAAGAGGAACTGTTCGGTGTATGTTCATACATCCATGACTGTAGGAATCTACATTTGAACATATGTACGAGTATATTTATTTAACCGGAGAGTATTACACCCATCCACTTGTAGTCAGACAGACAGAAGAACTGTACGATGGGACAGAGGAACTGTTTGGTGAAACTGAGGAACTGTCCGATGGGGCAGAGGAACTTTTAATGGAACAGAGGAACTGTCAGGTGGGACAGAGGATTTGTCCGGTGGGACAGAGGAACTGTCCGGTGGTACAGAGAAACTGTCCGGTGGGACAGAAGAACTGTCCGGTGGGACAGAGGAACTTTCCGATGGGACTGAGGTACTGTTCGGTGTATGTACATACATTCATGACTGTAGGAATCTACATTTGAACATATGTACGAGTATATTTATTTAACCGGAGAGTATTACACTCATCCACTTGTAGTCAGACAGACAGAAGAACTGTACGATGGGACAGAGGAACTGTTTGGTGAAACTGAGGAACTGTCCGATGGGGCAGAGGAACTTTTCATGGAACAGAGGAACTGTCAGGTGGGACAGAGGATTTGTCCGGTGGGACAGAGGAACTGTCCGGTGGTACAGAGAAACTGTCCGGTGGGACAGAGGAACTGTCCGGCGGGTCAGAGGAAGTGTCCGGTGGGACAGAGGAACTGTCCGATGGGACAAAAGAACTGTCCGGTGGGACAGAGGAACTGTCCGATGGGACAAAGGAACTGTCCGGTGGGACAGAGGAACTGTTCATGGATCAGAAGAACTGTCCGGAAGAAAAGAGGAACTGTTCGGTGTATGTACATACATTCATGACTGTAGGAATATACATTTGAACATATGTACGAGTATATTTATTTTACCGGAGAGTATTACATACATCCACTTGTACTCAGACAGACAAAAGAACTGTACGATGGGACAGAGGAAATGTCCGGTGGGACAGAGGAACTGTCCAGTGGGACTTAGGAACTGTCCGGTGGGACAGACGAACTGTCCGGTGGGACAGAGGAACTGTCCGGTGGGACAGAGGAACTGTCCGATGGGGCAGAGGAACTGTACATGGAACAGAGGAACTGTCAGGTGGGTCAGAGGAACGGTCCGGTGGGACAGAGGAACTGTCCGGTGGGACAGAGGAACTGTCCGGTGGGACAGAGGAACTGTCCGGTGGGACAGAGGAACTGTCCGGTGGGACAGAGGAACTGTCCGGTGGGACAGAGGAACTGTCCGGTGGGACAGAGGAACTGTCCGGTGGGACAGAGGAACTGTCCGGTGGGACAGAGGAACTGTCCGGTGGGACAGAGGAACTGTCCGGTGGGACAGAGGAACTGTCCGGTGGGACAGAGGAAGTATCCGTTGGGACAGAGGAACTGTTCGATGGGACAAAGGAACTGTCCGGTGGGACAGAGGAACTGTCCGGTGGGACTAGGGTACTGTCCGATGGGACAGAGGAACTCTTCATGGAACAGAAGAACTGTCCGGTAGAAAAGAGGAACTGTTCGGTGTATGTACATACATTCTTGATTGTAGGAATCTACATTTGAACATATGTCGAGTATATTTATTTTACCGGAGAATATTACACCCATCCACTTGTAGTCAGACAGACAGAAGAACTGTACGATGGGACAGAGGAACTGTTCGGTGGGACTAGGGAACTGTCCGATGGGGCAGAGGAACTGTACATGGAACAGAGGAACTGTCAGGTGGGTCAGAGGAACTGTCCGGTGGGACAGAGGAACTGTCCGGTGGGACAGAGGAACTGTCCGGTGGGACAGAGGAACTGTCCGGTGGGACAGAGGAACTGTCCGGTGGGACAGAGGAACTGTCCGGTGGGACAGAGGAACTGTCCGGTGGGACAGAGGAAGTATCCGGTGGGACAGAGGAACTTTCCGATGAGACAGAGGAACTGTCCGGTGGGACAGAGGAACTGTCCGGTGGGACAGAGGAAGTATCCGGTGGGACAGAGGAACTGTCCGATGGGACAAAAGAACTGTCCGGTGGGACAGAGGAACTGTCCGGTGGGACAGAGGAACTGTCCGATGGGACAGAGGAACTGTTCATGGAACAGAAGAACTGTCCGGAAGAAAAGAGGAACTGTTCGGTGTATGTACATACATTCATGACTGTAGGAATATACATTTGAACATATGTACGAGTATATTTATTTTACCGGAGAGTATTACACCCATCCACTTGTACTCAGACAGACAGAAGAACTGTACGATGGGACAGAGGAACTGTTCGGTGGGACTAGGGAACTGGCCGATGGGGCAGAGGAACTGTACATGGAACAGAGGAACTGTCAGGTGGGTCAGAGGAACTGTCCGGTGGGATTGAGGAACTGTCAGGTGGGTCAGACGAACTGTCCGGTGGGACAGAGGAACTGTCCGGTGGGACAGAGGAACTGTCCGGTGGGACAGAGGAACTGTCCGGTGGGACAGAGGAACTGTCCGGTGGGACAGAGGAAGTATCCGGTGGGACAGAGGAACTTTCCGATGAGACAGAGGAACTGTTCGGTGTATGTGCATACATTCATGACTGTAGGAATCTACATTTGAACAAATGTACGAGTATATTTATTTTACCGGAGAGTATTACACCCAAAGATATTAGAAGAACGAGATGTGCTATGCGCAGTTCGTACTGAGTGGAATTGTTTTGCCGAGTGTCGCCGGTTTTGTTCAAAAATACTACTGCACACCTTCGCTTACGCTAAGGCATCGAGGAACTGTTCATGGAACAGAAGAACTGTCCGGAAGAAAAGAGGAACTGTTCGGTGTATGTACATACATTCATGACTGTAGGAATATACATTTGAACATATGTACGAGTATATTTATTTTACCGGAGAGTATTACACCCATCCACTTGTACTCAGACAGACAGAAGAACTGTACGATGGGACAGAGGAACTGTTCGGTGGGACTAGGGAACTGGCCGATGGGGCAGAGGAACTGTACATGGAACAGAGGAACTGTCAGGTGGGTCAGAGGAACTGTCCGGTGGGACAGAGGAACTGTCCGGTGGGACAGAGGAACTGTCCGGTGGGACTGAGGAACTGTCCGGTGTGACAGAGGAACTGTCGGGTGGGACAGAGGAAGTATCCGTTGGGACAGAGGAACTGTCCGATGGGACAGAGGAACTGTTCATGGAACAGAAGAACTGTCCGGTGGAAAAGAGGAACTGTTCGGTGTATGTTCATACATCCATGACTGTAGGAATCTACATTTGAACATATGTACGAGTATATTTATTTAACCGGAGAGTATTACACCCATCCACTTGTAGTCAGACAGACAGAAGAACTGTCCGGTGGGACAGAGGAACTGTCCGGTGGGACAGAGGAACTGTCCGGTGGGACAGAGGAACTGTCCGGTGGGACAGAGGAAGTATCCGTTGGGACAGAGGAACTGTCCGATGGGACAAAGGAACTGTCCGGTGGGACAGAGGAACTGTCCGGTGGGACAGAGGAACTGTCCGATGGGACAGAGGAACTGTTCATGGAACAGAAGAACTGTCCGGAAGAAAAGAGGAACTGTTCGGTGTATGTACGAGTATATATATTTTACCGGAGAGTATAACATACATCCCCTTGTACTCAGACAGAGAGAAGAACTGTACGATGGGACAGAGGAACTGTCCGGTGGGACAGAGGAACTGTCCGGTGGGACAGAGGAACTGTCCGGTGGGACAGAGGAACTGTCCGGTGGGACAGAGGAACTGTCCGGTGGGACAGAGGAACTGTCCGGTGGGACAGAGGAACTGTCCGGTGGGACAGAGGAACTGTCCGGTGGGTCAGAGGAAGTGTCCGGTGGGACAGAGGAACTGTCCGATGGGACAGAGGAAGTATCCGGTGGGACAGAGGAACTTTCCGATGAGACAGAGGAACTGTTCGGTGTATGTGCATACATTCATGACTGTAGGAATCTACATTTGAACAAATGTACGAGTATATTTATTTTACCGGAGAGTATTACACCCATCCACTTGTAGTCAGACAGACAGAAGAACTGTCCGGTGGGACAGAGGAACTGTCCGGTGGGACAGAGGAACTGTCCGATGGGAAAAAGGAACTGTCCGGTGGGACAGAGGAACTGTCCGGTGGGACAGAGGAACTGTCCGATGGGACAGAGGAACTCTTCATGGAACAGAAGAACTGTCCCGTGGAAAAGAGGAACTGTTCGGTGTATGAACATACATTCATGACTAAAGGAATCTACATTTGAACACATGTACGAGTTTATTTATTTAACCGGAGAGTATTACACCCATCCACTTGTACTCAGACAGACAGAAGAACTGTACGATGGGACAGAGGAACTGTTCGGTGGGACTAGGGAACTGGCCGATGGGGCAGAGGAACTGTACATGGAACAGAGGAACTGTCAGGTGGGTCAGAGGAACTGTCCGGTGGGACAGAGGAACTGTCCGGTGGGACAGAGGAACTGTCAGGTGGGTCAGACGAACTGTCCGGTGGGAAAGAGGAACTGTCCGGTGGGACAGAGGAACTGTCCGGTGGGACAGAGGAACTGTCCGGTGGGACAGAGGAACTGTCCGGTGGGACAGAGGAACTGTCCGGTGGGACAGAGGAACTGTCCGGTGGGACAGAGGAATTATCCGTTGGGACAGAGGAACTGTCCGATGGGACAAAGGAACTGTCCGGTGGGACAGAGGAACTGTCCGGTGGGACAGAGGAAGTATCCGTTGGGACAGAGGAACTGTCCGATGGGACAAAGGAACTGTCCGGTGGGACAGAGGAACTGTCCGGTGGGACAGAGGAACTGTCCGATGGGACAGAGGAACTGTTCATGTTACAGAAGAACTGTCCGGAAGAAAAGAGGAACTGTTCGGTGTATGTACATACATTCATGACTGTAGGAATATACATTTGAACATATGTACGAGTATATATATTTTACCGGAGAGTATAACATACATCCACTTGTACTCAGACAGACAGAAGAACTGTACGATGGGACAGAGGAAATGTCCGGTGGGACAGAGGAACTGTCCAGTGGGACAGAGGAACTGTCCGGTGGGACAGACGAACTCTCCGGTAGAACAGAGGAACTGTCCGGTGGGACAGAGGAACTGTCCGGTGGTACAGAGAAACTGTCCGGTGGGACAGAGGAACTGTCCGGTGGGACAGAGGAAGTGTCCGGTGGGACAGAGGAACTGTCCGATGGGACAGAGGAACTGTTCATGGAACAGAGGAACTGTCAGGGGGGTCAGAGGAACTGTCCGGTGGGACAGAGGAACTGTACATGGAACAGAGGAACTGAAAGGTGGGTCAGAGGAACTGTCCGATGGGACAGAGGAACTCTTCATGGAACAGAAGAACTGTCCGGTGGAAAAGAGGAACTGTTCGGTGTATGTTCATACATCCATGACTGTAGGAATCAACATTTGAACATATGTACGAGTGTATTTATTTTACCGGAGAGTATTACACCCATCCACTCGTAGTCAGACAGACAGAGGAACTGTCCGGAGGGACAGAGGAAGTATCCGGTGGGACAGAGGAACTGTCCGATGGGAAAAAGGAACTGTCCGGTGGGACAGAGGAACTGTCCGGTGGGACAGAGGAACTGTCCGATGGGACAGAGGAACTGTTCATGGAACAGAAGAACTGTCCGGAAGAAAAGAGGAACTGTTGGGTGTATGTACATACATTCATGACTGTAGGAATCTACATTTGAACATATGTACGAGTGTATTTATTTTACCGGAGAGTATTACACCCATCCACTTGTACTCAGACAGACAGAAGAACTGTACGATGGGACAGAGGAACTGTTCGGTGGGACTAGGGAACTGGCCGATGGGGCAGAGGAACTGTCCGGTGGGACAGAGTAACTTTCCGGTGGGACAGAGGAACTGTCCGGTGGGACAGAGTAACTTTCCGGTGGGACAGAGGAACTGTCCGGTGGGACAGAGTAAGTATCCGGTGGGACAGAGGAACTGTCCGATGGGACAGAGGAACTGTTCGGTGTATGTGCATTAATTCATGACTGTAGGAAACTACATTTGAACAAATGTACGAGTATATTTATTTAACCGGAGAGTATTACACCCAAAGATATTAGAAGAACGAGATGTGCTATGCGCAGTTCGTACTGAGTGGGATTGTTTTGCCAAGTGTCGCCGGTTTTGTTCAAAAATACTACTGCACACCTTCGCTTACGCTAAGGAATCGCTAAGGTATCCGCACTAATACATAGAACAGATTTCTGTGCGTACACGTCCCGATACCGTTCAAAGTACCCTAATTAGGTTGTTCTCCGTCTACGGTCCGGCGGCCAACATAGCATATCTCGTTCTTCTAATATCATTGATTACACCCATCCACTTGTTCGCAGACTGACAGAAGAACTGTACGATGGGACAGAGGAACTGTTCGGTGGGACTAGGGAACTGTCCGATGAGGCAGAGGAACTGTATATGGAACAGAGGAACTGTCAGGTGGGACAGAGGAAGTATCGGTTGGGACAGAGGAACTGTCCGATGGGACAAAGGAACTGTCCGGTGGGACAGAGGAACTGTCCGGTGGGACAGAGGAAGTATCCGTTGGGACAGAGGAACTGTCCGATGGGACAAAGGAACTGTCCGGTGGGACACAGGAACTGTCCGGTGGGACGGAGGAACTGTCCGATGGGACAGAGGAACTGTTCATGGAACAGAAGAACTGTCCGGAAGAAAAGAGGAACTGTTCGGTGTATGTACATACATTCATGACTGTAGGAATATACATTTGAACATATGTACGAGTATATTTATTTTACCGGAGAGTATTACATACATCCACTTGTACTCAGACAGACAGAAGAACTGTACGATGGGACAGAGGAAATGTCCGGTGGGACAGAGGACCTGTCCAGTGGGACAGAGGAACTGTCCGGTGGGACAGACGAACTGTCCGGTAGGACAGAGGAACTGTCCGGTGGGACAAAATAACTGTCCGGTGGTACAGAGAAACTGTCCGGTGGGACAGAGGAACTGTCCGGTGGGACAGAGGAACTGTCCGGTGGGACAGAGGAACTGTACATGGAACAGAGGAACTGTCAGGGGGTCAGAGGAACTGTCCGGTGGGACAGAGGAACTGTCCGGTGGGACAGAGGAACTGTCCGGTGGGACAGAGGAACTGTACATGGAACAGAGGAACTGTCAGGTGGGTCAGAGGAACTGTCCGGTGGGACAGAGGAACTGTCCGGTGGGACAGAGGAACTGTCCGGTGGGACAGAGGAACTGTCCGTTGGGACAGAGGAACTGTCCGGTGGGACAGAGGAACTGTCCGGTGGGACAGAGGAACTGTCCGGTGGGACAGAGGAACTGTTCATGGAACAGAAGAACTGTCCGGTGGAAAAGAGGAACTGTTCGGTGTATGTTCATACATCCATGACTGTAGGAATCTACATTTGAACATATGTACGAGTATATTTATTTAACCGGAGAGTATTACACCCATCCACTTGTAGTCAGACAGACAGAAGAACTGTCCGGTGGGACAGAGGAACTGTCCGGTGGGACAGAGGATCTGTCCGGTGGGACAGAGGAACTGTCCGGTGGGACAGAGAACCTGCCGGTGGGTTAGAGGAACTGTTCGGTGTATGTACATACATTCTTGATTGTAGGAATCTACATTTGAACATATGTACGAGTATTATTATTTTTCACGGAGAATATTACACCCATCCACTTGTAGTCAGACAGACAGAAGAACTGTACGATGGGACAGAGGAACTGTTCGGTGGGACTAGGGAACTGTCCGATGGGGCAGAGGAACTGTACATGGAACAGAGGAACTGTCAGGTGGGTCAGAGGAACTGTCCGGTGGGACAGAGGAACTGTCCGGTGGGACAGAGGAACTGTCCGGTGGGACAGAGGAACTGTCCGGTGGGACAGAGGAACTGTCCGGTGGGACAGAGGAACTGTCCGGTGGGACAGAGGAACTGTTCATGGATCAGAAGAACTGTCCGGAAGAAAAGAGGAACTGTTCGGTGTATGTACATACATTCATGACTGTAGGAATATACATTTGAACATATGTACGCGTATATTTATTTTACCGGAGAGTATTACATACATCCACTTGTACTCAGACAGACAAAAGAACTGTACGATGGGACAGAGGAAATGTCCGGTGGGACAGAGGAACTGTCCAGTGGGACAGAGGAACTGTCCGGTGGGACAGACGAACTGTCCGGTAGAACAGAGGAACTGTCCGGTGGGACAGAGGAACTGTCCGGTGGTACAGAGAAACTGTCCGGTGGGACAGAGGAAGTGTCCGGTGGGACAGAGGAACTGTCTGATGGGACAGAGGAACTGTTCATGGAACAGAGGAACTGTCAGGGGGGTCAGAGGAACTGTCCGGTGGGACAGAGGAACTGTCCGGTGGGACAGAGGAACTGTCCGGTGGGACAGAGGAACTGTACATGGAACAGAGGAACTGTCAGGTGGGTCAGAGGAACTGTCCGGTGGGACAGAGGAACTGTCCGGTGGGACAGAGGAAATGTCCGGTGGGACAGAGGAACTGTCCAGTGGGACAGAGGAACTGTCCGGTGGGACAGACGAACTCTCCGGTAGAACAGAGGAACTGTCCGGTGGGACAGAGGAACTGTCCGGTGGTACAGAGAAACTGTCCGGTGGGACAGAGGAACTGTCCGGTGGGACAGAGGAAGTGTCCGGTGGGACAGAGGAACTGTCCGATGGGACAGAGGAACTGTTCATGGAACAGAGGAACTGTCAGGGGGGTCAGAGGAACTGTCCGGTGGGACAGAGGAACTGTACATGGAACAGAGGAACTGAAAGGTGGGTCAGAGGAACTGTCCGATGGGACAGAGGAACTCTTCATGGAACAGAAGAACTGTCCGGTGGAAAAGAGGAACTGTTCGGTGTATGTTCATACATCCATGACTGTAGGAATCAACATTTGAACATATGTACGAGTGTATTTATTTTACCGGAGAGTATAACACCCATCCACTCGTAGTCAGACAGACAGAGGAACTGTCCGGAGGGACAGAGGAAGTATCCGGTGGGACAGAGGAACTGTCCGATGGGAAAAAGGAACTGTCCGGTGGGACAGAGGAACTGTCCGGTGGGACAGAGGAACTGTCCGATGGGACAGAGGAACTCTTCATGGAACAGAAGAACTGTCCGGTGGAAAAGAGGAACTGTTCGGTGTATGAACATACATTCTTGATTGTAGGAATCTACATTTGAACATATGTACGAGTATATTTATTTTACCGGAGAATATTACACCCATCCACTTGTAGTCAGACAGACAGAAGAACTGTCCGGTGGGACAGAGGAACTGTCCGGTGGGACAGAGGAACTGTCCGGTGGGACTAGGGAACTGTCCGATGGGACAGAGGAACTCTTCATGGAACAGAAGAACTGTCCGGTGGAAAAGAGGAACTGTTCGGTGTATGAACATACATTCTTGATTGTAGGAATCTACATTTGAACATATGTACGAGTATATTTATTTTACCGGAGAATATTACACCCATCCACTTGTAGTCAGACAGACAGAAGAACTGTACGATGGGACAGAGGAACTGTTCGGTGGGACTAGGGAACTGTCCGATGGGGCAGAGGAACTGTACATGGAACAGAGGAACTGTCAGGTGGGTCAGAGGAACGGTCCGGTGGGACAGAGGAACTGTCCGGTGGGACAGAGGAACTGTCCGGTGGGACAGAGGAACTGTCCGGTGGGACAGAGGAACTGTCCGGTGGGACAGAGGAACTGTCCGGTGGGACAGAGGAACTGTCCGGTGGGACAGAGGAACTGTCCGGTGGGACAGAGGAACTGTCCGGTCGGGACAGAGGAACTGTCCGGTGGGACAGAGGAAGTATCCGTTGGGACAGAGGAACTGTTCGATGGGACAAAGGAACTGTCCGGTGGGACAGAGGAACTGTCCGGTGGGACTAGGGTACTGTCCGATGGGACAGAGGAACTCTTCATGGAACAGAAGAACTGTCCGGTAGAAAAGAGGAACTGTTCGGTGTATGTACAAACTGTTCGGTGTATGTACATACATTCTTGATTGTAGGAATCTACATTTGAACATATGTCGAGTATATTTATTTTACCGGAGAATATTACACCCATCCACTTGTAGTCAGACAGACAGAAGAACTGTACGATGGGACAGAGGAACTGTTCGGTGGGACTAGGGAACTGTCCGATGGGGCAGAGGAACTGTACATGGAACAGAGGAACTGTCAGGTGGGTCAGAGGAACTGTCCGGTGGGACAGAGGAACTGTCCGGTGGGACAGAGGAACTGTCCGGTGGGACAGAGGAACTGTCCGGTGGGACAGAGGAACTGTCCGGTGGGACAGAGGAACTGTCCGGTGGGACAGAGGAACTGTCCGGTGGGACAGAGGAAGTATCCGGTGGGACAGAGGAACTTTCCGATGAGACAGAGGAACTGTCCGGTGGGACAGAGGAACTGTCCGGTGGGACAGAGGAAGTATCCGGTGGGACAGAGGAACTGTCCGATGGGACAAAAGAACTGTCCGGTGGGACAGAGGAACTGTCCGGTGGGACAGAGGAACTGTCCGATGGGACAGAGGAACTGTTCATGGAACAGAAGAACTGTCCGGAAGAAAAGAGGAACTGTTCGGTGTATGTACATACATTCATGACTGTAGGAATATACATTTGAACATATGTACGAGTATATTTATTTTACCGGAGAGTATTACACCCATCCACTTGTACTCAGACAGACAGAAGAACTGTACGATGGGACAGAGGAACTGTTCGGTGGGACTAGGGAACTGGCCGATGGGGCAGAGGAACTGTACATGGAACAGAGGAACTGTCAGGTGGGTCAGAGGAACTGTCCGGTGGGATTGAGGAACTGTCAGGTGGGTCAGACGAACTGTCCGGTGGGACAGAGGAACTGTCCGGTGGGACAGAGGAACTGTCCGGTGGGACAGAGGAACTGTCCGGTGGGACAGAGGAACTGTCCGGTGGGACAGAGGAAGTATCCGGTGGGACAGAGGAACTTTCCGATGAGACAGAGGAACTGTTCGGTGTATGTGCATACATTCATGACTGTAGGAATCTACATTTGAACAAATGTACGAGTATATTTATTTTACCGGAGAGTATTACACCCAAAGATATTAGAAGAACGAGATGTGCTATGCGCAGTTCGTACTGAGTGGAATTGTTTTGCCGAGTGTCGCCGGTTTTGTTCAAAAATACTACTGCACACCTTCGCTTA
>JAIUSX010000711.1:0-23464 GCA_026573805.1 Hesperophylax magnus | reverse complement strand
TAAATAAATAAATAAATAAACATTGTGAATTTGATTTTTGGAATATGGGTATAATATTTCATTTGTGTTTGTTGTCTTTGATTTTTTAATGCTTTTTCTTTGTACCTTCGAGCCTTTCAGATAATTATTGTGACAATAATAATACTACATCAGTTTTCGAAATTGTACAAAAAAATATATTTATTATTCCACGTACCTACCCACCTTCCTATGATAGCCAGCGAAAAATAATAAATTAATGTCATATGTTACCTACCGTCGTACCGTCTAGAATACAGTGAAACACGCTCCACATTAAAATTGCCTAAACGATAAGGATTTACAAGTAAATCTAGTACAACGTTTTTAATAATTGAAATCACTTGGTGTTCGACGTTTACAGTCAGTTAGATTTGTGTAAAAAAGTGTAAAGTGAGCTGTGTAGTGATTAATAAAATAATTATAAAAACATTTCTTACATCTTAAACAGACTAAACACGCAGGCGCTAAGATCAAGTGTTGTCATTATATCGCCATTGGTCGTAAATGTCGTCATCTATCTCGCTATTGGCCGAAAGTGTCTGATTTTGGAACTGTGCCCTACGGATTGCGGCAAACAGGCGCTAAACTGACAGGAGCAACTTATCTACTTATCAACTAAACATAAATAAATAAAAATAATAAATTTTATTATTATTCATCGTCATAAAAAAAACACGCATAAAGTTTAATTGTGAAGGATGCCAGCTACAAGCAAAAAATAATGATGTAATGACATGCTGTCAATGCTCGCTGAGTTATCATTTCCAATGTCTGGGAACAACGAAGGATAATTACCTGAAGCAATCGAAGAATTACAAAGCAACTTGGAAGTGCCCAGAATGTAAGGTGAAACAGCGGTCTACAGGAAGTAATGCGGAAACCCCTGTTCGCGGTAATAGTTCCACTGCACATAGTATGACCCTAAGTGATGAATCTAAATTAATGATGTCTCATATAGACCGTAAGTTAGATGAAGTTTTAAAAAATCTTAAAAATGAGCTATTTGTATACCTTAACTCACAAATAGTGGAAGAATTAGGGGACATCAAGATAAAGTTAAGTCATTTCGATGAACTCAAAACATCCCTAGAATTCTTTTCCACGGAGTACGACAGACTGAACAAAATATGCAAAGAAAATGAAGCAGAAATTAAAAAACTTAATGCTGAGAATTTTCGTCTACAACAGAGCCAAGAGGTACTTATGAATAAATTTAATGATATCGAGCAGACGAACAGGAACTGCAATGTGGAGATCCAGATGGTTCCTGAAAAGAAGGATGAAGTTATCAAGACGTCAGTGCTAAAATTGTGTACTGCTGTCAACTACACATTAAAGGAAGATGATATTAAGTCCTGCCACCGAACACCTCATCATCCGAATGCCGTTCCAGGTTCTCGACCTAAAAATATTATTCTAGCTCTACCCAGCCCTCGTATACGTGACGAACTACTATCAGCAGTGAAAGCTTTTAATCGTAGGAATGCTGATAACAAATTGAATCGCCAACATCTTGGATTCCCGGACTCTTCCCCCATTTATGTATGCGAACATCTATCTCCACACAACAAGGATATACACGCAGCTGCTAGGCGCGCCGCCAAAGATCTTCGCTACAATTACGTGTGGGTCAAGCATGGGCGCGTTTACTTAAGAAAAGATGACACTTCTGCTTCAGTGCTAGTAAAAAACAAGGATTCACTCCTTAAACTATCTCAGTAATTCTCCGTGTTTTAACTGATTGTATACATATGTCTTATAAAATACAAAATGGATCTGAAAATTTTCTACCAAAACGTTAGGGGAATTAAAACTAAAACAAATGACATAAAAAATGAAGTTATAATCAATAATTACGATGTAATCTGCTTCACTGAAACTTGGTTAAATTCATCAATATTCAATAATGAATTGTTTGACGAGCGTTACCTAGTTTTTCGGAGAGATCGGGAACCCACTAACTCTACATCTAGAAAAGGTGGGGGGGTATTAGCAGCAGTCAATAAAAAAATAATAACAATTCATAAATCATCTTGGGAAAGTGGTGGTGAAGATTTATGGTTAATGATAAAACCACATGAAAATTCGAACTCATTCATCTACATGTGTGTACTATACATTCCCCCTAATCTATCTGTCGATGATTACTGTAATCGAATCAAAAATATTCAGGATATTTATTTGCAACACATTAATCCCAAATCTCAATTTATAATCATTGGTGATTTTAATCAACCTGAAATTAAATGGACACCTGACATAGCATATTATAAAAAAATACCAGCTCCATCTAATTACTCTAGTCACAAAGCTCACTGCCTTGTCAATTTGATCTCAGTGTGTAACCTTCACCAATTTAATCATTTACTTAACAAAAATTTTAATATTCTCGACCTTGTTCTATCCGATAAAACCAATATTAATATTTCAGCCACAGCTAACTTATCAAAAATCGATCACCATCATCCCTGTTTTGAAATAAATGTAAATTTAGAAAAAATGCAATACTTACAAGAAAATCACTCTCCTGTCAAACATAACTTCAAGAAAGGTAATTATGAAAGATGTTGTCATGATCTAACAAATGTAAATTGGATCTCACTTTTCAGCAACTGTCATCTCAACAATAAGGTACAGTTATTCTACAATATTCTATGGGAAATTATAGATAAACACATTCCAAAAAAAAAAACTCACATAAAAAATCACTATCCCAATTGGTTTAGCGAATCTCTAAAAATGCTCCTCAAAGAGAAAAATAAGGTTAGACTACGTGCTAAAAAACACAATAACCCAAGAGACTATGCCGAGTTTGCTACTCTTAGAAAAAGATAATGTAAAGACTTTCTGGGCGTATTCTAAATCATTGCGTAATACAAATTCTATCCCAAAAATAATGTATATGGATTCAATGTCTGCAAATAATGGACAGCAGATTGCCAACATGTTCTCTAATTATTTTGGATCAGTTTATACTCAGTCGAATCCCAAATCAAATACTTTCGGACTAAATGCTGCTCTATTCAACCAATTTAGTCTTAGTAAACTTAATGTAAGCATGGGATCAATCAAATCCTGTTTAGAAAGAATTGATATACATAAAGGCCCAGGACCAGACAAAATACCTCCCTTGTTTGTAAGACGTTGCTCTAGCTCGTTGATTAAGCCACTTTTCATTATATTTAACGAATCATTATCTACAGGAACTTTCCCAGATTTATGGAAAAATGCACATATTGTTCCAATACATAAATCTGGTGATCAGTCTTTTGTGAAAAATTATCGACCAATCAGTGTTTTATCATGTTTTGCAAAAGTTTTCGAATCTATAATATATAATTTCATATTCACACACTTTAAACCACAATTATGCATTAATCAACATGGATTTGTTCCCAACAGATCTATTAATTCTAATCTTCTTGACTTTTGTGATTACGTTTGCAATGCTTTTAACGAAAGAACTGAAGTAGATACCATTTACACAGATTTTAAAAAGGCATTTGATAAAGTAAACCATTCTATTCTACTACAGAAGCTTGATCGTATAGGTATCCACGGTGATCTATTAAGATGGCTTAAATCTTACTTGGAAAACAGAACACAGTTAGTACTTATAAATGGGTATGAGTCACCTCCCATAATTGTAACCTCAGGTGTACCTCAGGGGTCCAATCTAGGCCCTCTGCTTTTTTTAATCTTTATTAATGACCTTGGCCCCATGTTACGCTGCCGTTTTGTTTTATTTGCTGATGACCTCAAGATTTACCGTAAAATTTCCACTGATTCTGATCAAGTTATGCTTCAAGAAGATCTTTACACACTACATAGCTGGTGTACTCAAAATGAAATGTTTCTAAATATTGATAAATGTTACATTATAACCTTCACTCGTAACAGAAGAAGAAAGAATCGTGCATATTTCATTAATAATGTTCAATTAAATGCAGTCACCACTATTAGAGATCTAGGAATCACACTTGATTCAAAATTTAAGTTTGATGTACATATCAGTGATATCACGAGTAAATCCTTGAAAATGATTGGTTTTATACATAGAATATCGAAACCATTTAAAAATACCCAATCCATTATAACCTTGTACCACTCGTTGGTCAGAAGCAAATTGGAATATGGTAGTGTTATCTGGAACCCACACTACTTGAAATATTCAAAAACTATTGAATCTGTACAAAAAAAATTTCTAAGATTGTTATCCTTTAAACTTGGACTAAGTTCCGTACTGCAGTCTTATGAGGAACGACTCCAATACTTTAACTTTACGACCCTGGATAAAAGAAGACAATTTGCTGACTTAATATGTCTACACAAAATTATTCATGACAAGCTTGAAGCAACTCATTGTGTGAGTAATATTCTTATTAAAATTCCTAATAGACGTAATCTAAGGAATCATAATATATTCCATCTAGAATTATTTAAGAACAATATTGCATACTTCAATCCATTATCTAGAATGTGTCGTCTGTACAATTCTATTGAGTGTAACAACGTAGATATATATGCAAATAGTCTCACTTATTTTAAAAAGCAAATTAGCAATAGATTGTGAATGTTTGTTTTTTTTTTTTTTATTTACTCTATTTGTTTTCTGTTTTTATTTTTGTTTCTTTTGTTTTTTGGATCATATATGTATCTGTATTTTTTGTTTTTGATATCTCTTTTTTGCCTTTTTCACGTTTTGCTGTTTATATATTTTTTTGTTAATACGTAGTGTATAATGACACTTAAACTGTGCATGATGTGAACATTTTTAAGTGGACTGTTGACATTTCCTTTTTTTTGCAGCGCTCTTCTAATGTTTTTTTTTCTCATGTTAATAGTCTGTAAATGTTCTTCAACAATAAATAAATAAAGAAATAAATAAATAACTTATAAGTGCACATATTTCAACTCGATTATATAAACATTATAATTAACACTATACAATAGAAGTAGGCCGAGTGGCCCAGTTGTAGCATTGTGAACCATGTCATTTTACTTACTTCATTATTAATTCTCTTTTTCTTAATAAATGTAAATTTTAATTTGTTTATTTACATGTTTTTTTTTAAATAATCATATTTCCTCAAATCATTATTGATTACAAACACTTTATATTTTTCATCTTGATGCTCACCACTCTTTTAAACACAAGCACTTGCTTCTATAGAAGAAAAACATTTAAAAAATGAATAGCGGTGGAAAGTTAGTTGACGAATTATTTTAGTTTACATAAATGATTATACTCTGTAAATTGATTAATTATTTAATTTAAGAATAAAAATTGTTTAAGACAAATATTCATCTTATAATATCTTGTTGTAGGCACCTATAATCTTTTAGTATTTTATGTACAAATTTTTAAAATAATAGCGAATCCATCAGTATAAGAAGTCACACTTTTTAATTATTAATGTTAGTTATTGTGGTGAATGTATGTCTGTCGGTATGAAAGAGATAGGCATATCTGAGTGGGACAGCATGACCGAGACGTATTAAAAGGCATGTCTGTTGTAACTCGTACTCTCTTCATTAGCAAACTTTTATATTGTCCATTGTATCAATACTTGTAGCTACTTGAATAAAACCAAATAGTAACGGAGTACCCACATACTTTTATTACAAAAAAATCTGGATGATCAGCACGGAAAATCACCACAGTTTATATCACCAATATTTTTAATAAAAAAGTAATATAATTTTCAAAATTTTATTTATAGGTATGTCAGATGTAAAAAAAAACACAATTTATCGCAAATTTAGCCCCGAAAGATCAACATCAAGGGAAATCAATAACAATCCAAAAAGTTTTAATTTGCTGAGAAAGACTCTTTTAAAATGAAAGCGTATTTTTAATTAATTAAAATAAATGTTCCCATATCGAATTATGGATTATGCTTTAAGGCAACTATTAATAGGGACTGTCTATTGACTGTTCTTTTTGTAATAAATCTCGTTAAGTATTAGTTTTTAAGTTTTTATCCCAAAATATCATTATTCCATTCGTCCATAAGGCCATAGTGCTCATCAAAATATGTTCCTTAGAACTTTGTTATAAAATATACGCTTAACTAGGGATATACAAAGATTATTGTACGAAAGATGTGTTGCGAAGGTTAAAAATGTGTTCGGTGATAACCCTTTAAATATTAGGAAACCAAATTCGTAGATGCTTGGGACCAAATTTGGTCTCCTAATAATTAACGGGTTGAAATTTAACTGTGTAACATTTTGTAATGGATTCATTCTGTTGCGGGGATAAAGTTGTTGTGAATAAATTTTGACAATATTTTATATATCACTCAAGTAATTAATCATAACAGACACAGCAAGCATTACTTAATTAATCGCGGCGCGAAAGGATTAAGTTTTTTTGATAAGCTCATTAAAGATAATATATGTAGTAGACTGCCTGAGTTATATCAGTTGCGAATGCATCGAGAATCATCCAGGGGGTAGGTAGATGGGCAGTACCTACGGTGTGCTCTAGTACATTCCCATGCTATTCAATTTGCACCAAAGAACGTTCGCGATTATTTTAGGGACTATCGCTACAAAATGTTGCCGAGTACAAATGGGGATCTCTGACCAGACACGTGCTGACTCACATTGGAGAAAAACCGTTTTCATGTTTTTAGTACAACTATTCTTCTTCTCTTAAGGGCAGTCTGACGAGCCACATACTGACTCACAGTGGAAAAAATCTTTTTTATGTTCTGAGTTCAACAATTCATGTTATTGGAAGGGACATCCCTAGTAGACTGAATGCTGAAGAATTGAAATTCCTAAGGCGTATATACAGTAAAACCATGAATTAATGTGGAGATCCGCAAAGAGTGCAAGGCTGAAGTAAGCGTAATGAGTAAGATCAAGAAAGTGACAATTAGATGGTTTGGGCATGTAGAACGAATGAACGAAAAAAGGCATGTAAGTTGAATATATGCAAATGTGAATGGTAGCAGAAGTCGGGGACGCCCGAGGAAGACATGACACGACCAAGTCGGGCCATGTTAAGAGTCAGAATTATAGAAGAGTATCTATGAGACGATGTATGAATATGAGTGTGTGGCCAAGACTGAGTTGTTTGGCGGTCCGTCCTCTCTGCTTCCCCCTGAGGGGAAAAAACTTGATGGTTAGTTAGTTATGTTTTACGAAACACAGGTTGTGACACAGTGGAGAAAAACCGTGTTTATGTTATGAGTGCAAGTATTCATGTTTTTCGAAGGGATATTTGACAAAACACATTATGACTGAGTGGAGAAACATCATTTTCATGTTCTGAGTGCATGTTCTCAAAAAGGTAATCTGACAGATCACATGCTGACTAACCGTGAAGGTACACCTTTGTCATGGTACGAGTGAAACAAAACAATTTTGAAAGGTTTGACACCAGTTATAATTCACAGAAGAGAGGGAAAAAGAGTTTTCATGATCTTAGTGCAATTATTCATGGTCTCGAAAAAGTTTTCTGACGAACCACGTGCTGACTTGCAATAAAAAGTTTTCGGAAAACATTTCGCTGTCCTAGTTCTTGTATGTTCAATAGACCTTTCTTTGCAAAACTGAGTTATGAATGCCAATATGTTCATTAGCCTATTGCGCATTAATGAAGCTAAAAAAACATATTTTTTTGGTTTTTAAGTGACATTTTCAGCATTTTTCGATTGCCAATATCCACTCACGGAACAATGTTTAAGTTCTTATTTGTTCAAACTCCCTGATATTGAACATTCAAACACTCAACGCTATGAATATAATATTTTTTTTAAGTTAATATTTATTTGTTCAACATCCCGCCGAACGTTGAGGTCTTGAATGTTCAATCTCCACTTTCAACCAATCAGGAGCCGGCTAGTTAAAATGTGCGGCCATGTTGATTTTTGGTTGTTTTCTAACAACGAAATTGTTCCACTGAAAATACGTTTAATTGGGAATATATATTGATATTGAAATGAAAAATTACTTCACCGACTCCAGAATCAATAAACCTTAGACCAGTAGCTCAAATAGAAAGGTAAGTCTTAAAATTATGTCATTCATAGGCTTTTTCACCATATTTTACATGTATTTATTGAATTTGCTAAGCAAATATACAGAATGCTTCATTTATTATTTATTTACGAACTTAAGACTTTTACCTGAAATGAGTATTAATAAATTATATTAGTGCATTAAAACTTATTTTTATTCAAGAAATACAACAAAAGAGCCAGGACATGTGTAGCAGTGACGATTCCACTGCTGACTTCCTCGAGCGAACGAACATCACTACCATGCTCCCACGTGACCTTGGACGGCGGACGCGAGGTGGCGTAACGCATTTCAAGGAAAGAAGATGGAGTTTTAATCTGGCAGCCAGCAGGTCGACATTAGCGATGTGTAGGTTCAGCCGGATTGAGTCCTTGAGCCCGAGTCCTTTGCGGGAAGCGGGTCCTACTCCCACTCCTTTTCGTAATCAACCACTCCCAGAGAACTCGGTCTGGGACTCGGACCCGAATGCCTCCAATCAACGACTCCCAGAGAACCCGGACCCGAGAATGCCTCTAAGGACTTGGACTCGTACCCGAATGCCTCTAATCAACAACTCCCAGAAAACTCGGACTCGGGGTCTCGAACCCGAATGCCTCCCTCCACCACCGGCCTCGCGAGTCCTGCAGTGAGTGGTAAGTTCTGGTGGTGAAGACATCTTCTGTTTACCTGCTTTACAGTAAGTGGATGTTTTGTTTATTGTTTAATATCTAGTACTTATTGGAGTTATTTGGGGTTATGAGTTGCTTTTCTAAACCGATGAGCTAATTAGTTAAATAATAATATCGACTGACATGTACTAATAAATCAATAATAGCAATAAATTATTTGAGTGATGTAAAAAAAAATAAGTTAAGTAATATTTAATTTAATTAGGTGTATAAAAATTAGGCTGTGACTGGGGTTTTCACTTTAAAAAAAAATGATTCTTACCCTAGTATTGTCGATAGTTTTATCAATCAATTCTGTTTCAGCAATCAATTTAGCTATGTCGTAATAGTGTTCATTCGAAAGGCAAATTTCTGGAAAATGTTTATTTTTAATGATCCTGAGACATATATATTAGGGTGTATCGATTTTTAACTTTTTTTTTGTTTTCAAATTCCAAGTTGAAAAAAAGTTGCTACTAGGTACCACAACTTACCACAAAAAATTTTGGATTTTTAAAAAAATGTTTAGGTCTCCCGCACAAGGCCTAAAGTTTTATTTTTTTTCAAAAAATATCAAATTTTTTTAAAATTTAAAAAAATTAAATCGTAACTTTTGTGTTTATTCCAAGTTAAAAAACAGTAATATTAGGGCATAAAAATAAGTAAGAAACGATTTTTTTTAATAAAAAATGGATTTTAGGTCTCCCGCACAAGCCCTAAAGTTTGTTAATTTTGATGAAATTTTGTAATTTTGTGTACATATATGAACCATGTTTTTTTTAAGTTTAAGCCACCGGAATTAATTGTACTTTTCTAACAGAAGGCATAAAATGAGACAATATATATATATACATAATTCATATATACATATATTAAAAATATATACCACATATATACTATATATATGTAATATGTTTTTTACCTGAAAAAAGATAGTTGGACGGTGTGAATTGTATGAGAAAGGTGTTGAAAGAAACTAATGTTATTTACTATTACTGTTGTTTATTACAATAGTATAAAAGATTATAACATGTCATAAAATGTAATAGGTATAATAACTAAGTACAAAATGTTGCTGATTACTTTCCATACGACATGAGTGGGAGTTTTCTTTTTCTACTGCAAAATTACATACTTGTTTAAGTATTCGTCCTTTCATCTTGGCTTCAAAACCTTAAATCAAAGTTATGTATAGTATTTACATAGGCCTAGTGAAAATTTTATAAATGTTATTACAGTTCCCAAATGAAATTTCAATTTAATATTTAAGACGTTATTTAGAAACATTATAAATACAAAATAGTCGAAAAAAAACTTACTTAAATTCTAATCCTTTGCAGAGGTTTTGTACTGGCTCTTGGTCTCGAACGTATTTAGATCTTTACGGTCTACCAGTCTGGCACGGATAAAACCATCTCTTTCGATCAGCCCACATACTCGCTTTGAAGCTTCTGTGACTTCGTTGACAATTAGTTCCTCCGCTTGAGTGTGAGAAGTAATTCTAAATTCAACCCTTCTACTTTTGCCAGTTTCCGCAATTGACTCCAACTCTTCTAGGCTCATATCAGTAACAAGATGGGGTTCGGTTACTGAAGTGGATTGCCAGTCAATCATATCTATATAGTCTTCGGCATCAAAATTGATCTGAGGGGGTTTAAATACCCTTACCCCTTTCCTTTCGGTTGCGCAAGCTTTCTGGATTCTCTTATAAGCCAAGGCTCTGATATGTTTTCGTTCATCGAACAGCATAGCTATCAAACATGCTCTGGGTGAGCCATGAAAGCATTTCTCTGTAACGTTGCATGGACGACTTTTCTTAGCTCATCTTCCAAGTAATTGCTGAAAAGAAACATTTAAAAAAATGAATGGAATTTTTTGTTGTTTGTTTTTGGGGTGTTATGCCGTGTTGCGCTAACTCCTTCTTTAGCCGACGTTTCGGACATCGTTGTAGTGTCCATCATCAGGGCAGATCCGGTAGATCCGAAGATGTGTCGAAGATGATCCGAAGAACATCTTCGGATCTACCGGATCTGCCCTGATGATGGACACTGCAACGATGTCCGAAACGTCGGCTAAAAAAGGAGTTAGCGCAACACGGCATAACACCCCAAAAACAAACAACAAAAATGCTTTTGGCCGTGAAAATCTAAAAACTTACCTAACAAAATGAATGGAAGCTTGCGGGATTTGGGGATTGCACTTAATTGAGAACCATGATGGTATGTAGACCTTCATTATGAACTCTGCAAGCTTTCTTAGCTGAGGGGTCGGATCATCGGTGGCAACATACAAACGAAGGACTCGATTTGCCAGAGTAAGCCACCTGGCGTGCGAGATGTTGCTGGGGTTTCGTTTGACCAACTCTTCTTTATGGAAAGTAATCAGCAACATTTTATACTTAGTTAATATACTACATTTTATGACATATTAAAACCTTTTATACTATTGTAATAAACAACAGTAATAGCAAATAACATTAGTTTCTTTCAACACCTTTCTCATACAATTTACACCGTCCAACTATCTTTTTTCAGGTAAAAAACATATTATATATATATATATATATATATATATATATATATATATATATATATATATATATATATATATATATATATATATATATAGTATATATGTCGTATATATTTTTAATATATGAATTATGTATATATATATTGTATCATTTTATGCCTTCTATAAGAAAAGTACAATTAATTCCGGTGGCTTAAACTTAAAAAAAACATGGTTCATATATGTACACAAAATTACAAAATTTCATCAAAATTAACAAACTTTAGGGCTTGTGCGGGAGACCTAAAATCCATTTTTTATTTAAAAAAATCGTTCCTTACTTATTTTTATGCCCTAATATTACTGTTTTTTAACTTGGAATAAACACAAAAGTTACGATTTAATTTTTTTAAATTTTAAAAAAATTTGATATTTTTTGAAAAAAATTAAAACTTTAGGCCTTGTGCGGGAGACCTAAACATTTTTTTAAAAATCCAAAATTTTTTGTGGTAAGTTGTGGTATCTAGTAGCAACTTTTTTTCAACTTGGAATTTGAAAACTAAAAAAAAGTTAAAAATCGATACACCCTAATATATATGTATATATTTGTGAAACCAAAAGGAAAAATATACAAATCTCAAGTATATAATATACACAAATCCTACAATAATATATTGAACAAAGTGTGTATGTATTGTAAAAGTAAAAAAAAATGGACTGGAATAAATAGATATTAAAACATGTTGTTAATTGTTAAAATTTTAATAGTTCAATGCTGTACCTAACTACTTCCTGACTTTGTTTTTAAAACATCTCGCCTTTACTGAGTTTCATTTGATAGAGGCTTCGACCAAGTACCTTTATCTATATCGATGGACAGAGATTATGAAAACGACAAATTCTCAACGACAACCGAAATTTATGTTACTACATTTGATTTATTACTGCTTACGCGTGTGCTAAAATTATCATCTGGAACTTGGAACCTAATACTACATCCGTTACGGCCTCGCATTAGCCGTAGCCCAATCAGCTGGAACACGACAAGACACGAATGGATTTCGTTGAACTTCGCCAAAATGTAAACTGCACAACTCGCGACTCGGGTGCGATGGGTGACGGGATTGACTCCGTGTTCTCGTGTGGGTCCGAGTTCTTGTGCGGGTCCTTGTCCTGCTACGGGTCCGAGTTCTTTCGCGGGTTCTATCCGAGTCCGAGTGCCGAGTCCTTGGCCGGACCCGTGCGTCCCGGTAGTCGCCCAGTACCCAGTCCGCACCCAAGAACTCGGACCCGGGACCCACTCCAAGAACTCGAGTTCTTTTAAAAGGAAGCAGTCCTCGGATGCCTCCGGAAAAATGCAAAACTCACCCACCTCTAGTCGACATTACCAACACACTACGAGATGGATTCGGGGAACCGGCCCAGAGTACTCACGCAAGGAATCTACTTCAACCTACGTAATGTAGTTTAATTCTTTAATCATGGTTTATCCTTAAATAAGCTATTTCAAGTTTTCCTGTTTATCTAAAAAAATAGGATGGCGCTCATAATATATTTTCAGTTTAGTTTCATTTTTAAATAATTATTACGTGACATTAACTTCGTTTACGTGACCTTGTCTCTTCGAGGGAAGGCACGACCCTGTAGATATAATATTATTCTTCACCCATCTTAATCATGATTATTAATTTATTAATCTATTTGTTTACATGAATAAATCTTTATTTTACTAATAAGAGTTTTCATTATGTCTCATGCTCTGGTTATTTCCTTATTTTATTCACACATGTTTCACATATTATACAAACACATGTAGCGAGCATTAAGCTAAGAATTCCTTTTATTACGCCACATTTTGGCGCATCAACATAGTTAATAGCTATTTACGGTATATTTTTGGCGCTACAACGTGGTAAACCTATAGTAAACTTAGTTAATTTATGTCACATTTTTTCTGGGTATAAATTTTTTTTATTGCTGCATTGAGATTCTTGTGAGGGTGCTTTGGTCCCGTCCGTTTCGTTTTGTGTTGGTAAGCATGTCTTTGTTATTTAGTTTATTACGCTCTAATCCTGCTTGTTTCAGATTGAGGCTCAAATTTTGTGTTGTAGTAAATAATATGTCACCATTCGGCTAAATACCTACTTTATTTAGCTCATTTTGAAATATTTGTGTTCCCTTGTCTTACTTTGAATTTTAAATTCATATCCCTTCAACTTATATTTATTCAAAAGATAACTTGGAGCAATTGTCATCATATCACTGCCATTATCGTAATTGTTTTTATATAATTTTATTTATGCATTATAGCGGTTGTCTTAATTTATTGGATGAATTACGGCCGGCGGAGTATTATTATTATGTGCCATCGTAGGAATCCAATATACCTACTGCCTATTTCACTCTAATTGCGGCCGGTTGGAACAATACATTGCTACGAGATTTTGTTGATTTGTTGATTTCACATTGATTTATTCTCTCTTATTGTAATTATCATTGTGGTAATTTGAAATGGGATTGTTTTCTAATTTTGGGGTTCAATTTTGTTGCAATCATCTCGGGAATAAAATTTGCTTTTGAATGTTATGCTACTCAACATTTTTATATTGAGAGACGGGGGGTCGATGTCACTAACATTTTATTACAGATTTAAGCACGGGTTTTAAGTTTGATTGAATTAATTATTGGATGTAAATGGTATTTGCTTTCTTAGTATGATTGAGGTTATTGTGCAACAAATTTTTCAAAATGTTGTTTTAAAACTATTATTGTTTTACCTTCATGTTACAATTGTTACAAGTTCATAAAATTTTGTCATGCGACACCAGTAACTTCTACGATTTTGGGAATATTATTTCATACCTTCTGTTATGATTCTGTAAATTCTAATTATTGTCAAAAATTTTTGCTTTCACGCGTTCAATATTTTATTTTATTGCAGCATATTTCTTCAATGCTTTCTAATAATTTACTGAATACCTGCTTTGATTTTATTTTACTTTTGAAATGAAATTTAATTTCTTAAAAAAGAAAAAACTTGATTCATCGTAACATATTAATATGGATTTATATGTCAACTTCTTACCATAATTTATTTCAGGTTTCGGTGTTTCATTAATTTTTTTATGCAATATTTGCTTCATTTTAATAAATTCTATTTTTGCGACTTATTAATATTCTATTATAACTTTCTTCCTTCGTTCCAATTTCAACATGAGTGGTTGAATTCTCAATGATTTAATTTTTTTTCATAAATTATAAATTCAATTTATATTAATTATTTTGAAGACAAACCTTTACTAAAGTATTATTTCGTTTCACAGCAGTCGTTTGGTTGTACATACCTTATTATGGGATTTTTATTGTAAATCGGATTACAGTTGGTTTCGTTATTCTACGAGCATTTAGGTAAATTTTATAATGCGTTGGGATTCAGTTCATTGAATTATTATTATTATTATATACACAGTTCTCGGTTCGCGGGGCATTCGCTAATGACATTATTATAATTACATACAAGTACATATACGTCGGGTTTTATACTTTTTACTTTCATGATCATGTTTTATAGTTGGTTCGAGTCTATGAGTACCTTGGATAATAATTTACTTTATCAATTAGTGTTTACTTGTATTAATACACTCTGTCATTTAGAATTACATAATTGGGATTCAACATTAATTTTATTATAGATGACACACCTTGCTTAGTTTTTTTAAATAATATTTCTTACGACAAGATATATTACCTACTCATCGTTGTAATGTTTTATACACAAATCTTTCGGTAAACAAATTTATTCTACGGTTTATCTCGGATGCTGTTTAGTTCATATTAACATATTTAACTATTTAATACTTTTCTTCGGCACTTTAGTTTGCAATTATTAAACTATTATCAACTTTTTTTTGTTGGATTTTTTTATGGAACTTTGATACTGCCTAGTTGTTGGCATAAGTTTGATACTATTTTACGGGAACACAAATTTTCTTTCTCTTAGTTGCAAGTATACTTTCAACTGTTTCATGTTGGTTTTCATGGAGAATTATACAACTATAAGTTGTTTTGATGTTTTTGGTCGGTTTCTGAACAAATAGAAGCTGTCATCGATGTTCATATACATCTAATACTTCGTTTTTTTCATTTTTAGAACGGTTACATATTGTTTACTTTTCTTTTTCGTAAACTTAAAAAGAAGAGCATTTGTCTTTTCCGGTTAAGAGAGATGCGATATTTTTTTAAAAAGAGCACACATTCGACGTTCATATATGAACACGAATATGAACTTCGAATGGATGTTTTGTGTTGTTTTGTTTTGTCTTGTCGTTATTGTAATTGTCCATGGGGTAATTCGCGGCTTATTTTTCGGATTTCAACTTTAAGCCTCGTCTTTAATTTTGGTGGAAATTATTTCACTATTTTTATTCTTGTCTTGCAGCGGGACGATATTAACGCGTGACATGTTAGTTTTCTAATCCTCTGAGTACGTTGTTTAATTGTTTTCGCGTTCCATGCTTTAGTTTTAGGGCCTCTGAGTTCGCAGCACAATTCTTTTGGAATTGATCGTGGAGATTAGATGTAGGATGTAGGTAGTTTCCTAGTCTTTCTCATCCGCAGGAAGAGAGAGGAACCCTTGGCGTAGATGTATTTCCTATGATGAGGGTAGGTCTCTTGTCCTCCGCAAATAAGATATGTATTTTGAAGTATATAGCCTTATGTCCAGGAATTTTCCGGGTTTTCCATCTCATTATGAGGTTTTATATGGATTGGTTGTACAAGTGATATTTGTTCAACAGTCGTTTTATTCAGCAATAAGACGTTTTGGGTATTTTATATAACGCATACGTTATTCTGGAAATTTATTTCAGGACTATATGAGTTCTGGGTTTTTCCGGTTTTCCTTCTCATTCGAGGATTTATATGGATATGTTGGGATATATGTAGTTCAACAATCGTGGGGTCTTTTGTTCTAATAATTTTTTTTTTTTAAATATAAAGTTTTTGGGATACTTTTTTTCTGTTTTGAAATATATACCGTTTGGTATGTTAATATACAACAATTATGACGTCTTGAACATATACGTTCATTCGGGATATTATCAGAGCAATGTTTATGTTTCATGTTTTTCGTGTTCACCTTCTTAAGCACTTCTCCTATTTTAGGATAATTGCTTGACAAGCTAATGGAAATGAATTTAGAGAAGAATATTTGTGTGTATGTATGTATATATATGTATATATATATATGTATGTACTTTATTTTTTTTTAATTTACTATAATGATAATAATTTATAAATTTATCATAATGATAATAATTTTTTTTTTCTTTCAGAAAGAATATCATTCTTTATTTTTGAATTTTATCATTTTATTATATACCTTTGGTATTGAATTTACAATTTTCTTGAAACTTTATATGTTCAGTGTCTAATGATTGACAGTTTTTTCAATTGATTTTGAATATTTTAAATTTTGAGTATGATAAATTTTTTTTAATTAAAATTTAATTTTGGATTAATATTTGTGAATAATCTCGGGAGTTGATATAATATTTCGGTTTGGTTTTCTGGTCTTATTATTCATACTTTGCAAAAAAAAAAAGGTTTTGTGTACCTGGGTTTTTCCTTCTATTTTAGAATTTTTTCCGTGATTTTGTAACATATTTTCTATTTTGGGTCAACATATTTTAACTTTTGGTAGGTTTATACAACTTGAATATTAACATTAATTTTGATGTTTTATAACTTTAGTTCATTTGCGTGTTTGCATTTCACATTTGTTGAGGTCAAATGTTTTATAGGGTTCATTCATAGGTAACCTTTTGATTTGCTTCTTTATAATAATGCTTATATTTTCATAAACATAATTAGCAATGTTTTATTGAGTAGTTCATTCTTGTGGATAAACCATATAGGTAGGCAGTTTTAGCTGTAGAGAACTTCACTTCAAGCGGTTGGTCATCATCACCAGATCTCTTCAACTACAAGTTGCCTTGAATGGGCAGAAGTATTCTTTCATGCATTTGGATGGTGTCAAAGAAGTTTCTTCAACTACATGGAGCATCATTTTTCATATCAACCTTCTTATAGTTGCCTTGAATGGGCAGAAGTATTTTCTGCAGCTGGTGCATCTGTTATATATATCTCTTCAGAGGGCCACTTTGGGTCTAAGTTATATGAAGAAATCATGATCTGAGAGATTCCGGCAAGATTATCTACGGGCAAGTAGGTTCTCTTCAGGAGGTGCCAGGTGGACCTCATTATTTCCAGGAGGAAATATTTTCTGTTGGTGAGGGGGTAATGTAGCAGTGACGATTCCACTGCTGACTTCCTCGAGCGAACGAACATCACTACCATGCTCCCACGTGACCTTGGACGGCGGACGCGAGGTGGCGTAACGCATTTCAAGGAAAGAAGATTCAGTTTTAATCTGGCAGCCAGCAGGTCGACATTACCAACACACTACGAGATGGATTCGGGGAACCGGCCCAGAGTACTCACGCAAGGAATCTACTTCAACCTACGTAATGTGGTTTAATTCTTTAATCATGGTTTATCCTTAAATTAGCTATTTCAAGTTTTCCTGTTTATCTAAAAAATAGGATGGCGCTCATAATATATTTTCAGTTTAGTTTCATTTTTAAATAATTATTACGTGACATTAACTTCGTTTACGTGACCTTGTCTCTTCGAGGGAAGGCACGACCCTGTAGATATAATATTATTCTTCACCCATCTTAATCATGATTATTAATTTATTAATCTATTTGTATAGAGAATCAGATTCAAACATTAGTAGTTGTATAGATCACGTCTTTGTTAAGAGTAAACTAGGCAGCAAATCCATTGTATATCAATCAACTGTCACAGATCACTATGCAACCATCACTTCCATCAACCAAAATATTCACAAACTACCTCAAAATACTCCCCCTCAAAAAAAAATTTCCTATGACATTCTCCTAAATACTGTCTCTAAAGAAAACTGGGAACTTGTCTATTCTTGTACCGATACCACTTCTGCATGCGAAATATTTACAAATACTTTACAAAACCACTTGGCCGATGCAACATCATACACAAAAACTAAAAAAAACCAATCCGACACAAAACTCAAACCATGGATCACTACAGGTATTCTTCACTGTATCAGAAAGCGTGACAAGATTCATAACTTCTGTAGAAAAAATCCCAATAATTATGATTCACTCATATTTTATAAACATTATAGAAACAACTGCAAAAAAATTATTAACAATGTTAAAAGAGATTACTACAAAAAACAAATCAGTGAAGCTACTGATGACAAAAAAAAAATTTGGAATATCATAAAAGATATAGCCAATATTCATAAAATCGACTCACCCATTGTTAAAATTAACATAGAAGACCAAACAACTCATGTCAATTCCGAACCTGAAAAAATATCCGACCATTTCAATCAATTTTTCTCCAATATCGGACATAAATTAGCAAAAAATATTCTAGACCAAAACACCGTCTCGGAGAAAGATCTTGCAAAAAATATACATGTCAATAATCTCAGCTATAACCCTTTTCACTTCACTCCCACCACTGAACTAGAAATAATAGAACTTATCTCATCTCTTAAAAACAGTAACTCTGCAGGGAAAGATCAAATTTCAACAAAAATTATTAAACACATTCAAAAATTTATAGCCCCACCTCTTAAACACATTATCAACTTAAGCTTTAAAACTGGAATATTCCCCAACTCTTTAAAACAGGCCACAATAATCCCTATCTTCAAAACAGGTGATAAATTATCTGTTAATAATTATCGACCGATATCATTACTCAGCACAATTTCTAAAATTATAGAAAAGGCGGTGAAACATAGACTCTGTAAGTTCCTTGAAAATAATAAAATAATATCGGATAACCAATATGGCTTCCGCAAAGGGAGGAATACCTCTGATGCAATAGCTGCTCTCACAAAAATTGTTTCCCAAAATCTTGACAAAGGTCGCAAACCACTTGCTGTTTTCCTTGACCTCGCAAAAGCATTTGATACGGTTTCCCATCCCTTACTACTTAAAAAACTTCAACAGATCGGCATTACAGGGATAGCCTACACATGGTTTAAAAACTACTTAGCAAATCGTACACAACAAACCCTTATCCACTCTGACAAAATATATATGAGCAAAAAATTATCCATGTCCTATGGGGTCCCTCAAGGTAGTGTACTAGGGCCAATTCTATTTCTCATATATATCAACACACTATGCACTATGAATATTGGAGGCAAGATAATTTCATTTGCCGATGATACAGTCCTAATATTTGATGATGAAACATGGGAATCAGTTACAAACAAAACTAATATTGGCCTAACAAAAGTTAAACATTGGCTAGACACAAACCTCCTCACACTTAATATCGACAAGACACAATACATGACGTTTTCCATACGCAAACATAGCTTTCCCAATAACTGCCCCAAACCTACCATCCACTCGTGTTCACTCAACATACAGACTCCTGAAACCTCACCTAACATTCAATGCACGTGTTCAACTCTTAAATCTTCAAAGGAAGTTAAATACTTGGGAATAATAATCGATGACCAACTACGCTGGGAAACCCATATAAAAGAAACAACAAAAAGACTTCGTAAACTCTCCCACATATTCTGCTCTCTTAGATCCATCTTAGACCTAACGACTCTAAAATGCGTATATTTTGCCCTTTTTCAATCGATAGCAACATATGGTATTCTGGGATGGGGTGGCTGTGCAGAATCCGTCATTAATCCAATAATTACAGTACAAAAACTAATTCTCAGAATTATATTTAAATGTCATCCTACCTATCCCTCCAAACTACTATTTACTAAAATTAAGGTCTTAGATATTCGCCAGCTATTCATTAAGACAAGCTTATGCTACATACGAAAAAATGACTTGATAGTGGCTCCCCAACACCAAGTAAACACCCGCTTTTCATCAAATCTGGGATGCGTGGTGCCAAAAACTAGAACCACATTCGCTCAACGACAATTCTGGTCTATCGCCCCTAAAATATACAACGCGTTGGACAGGGACATAAAATCAACCAATACTATATCCCTTTTTATTATACGTGTCCAAAACTGGATATTTGAAAGGGGACGAGCCTTTTTTAAAGAATACATGAGTTCCTAACTTTTAAACCATTATAATAAAATTAACCATGTATCTGTATACTTATGTTTATATGTGAATACACATTACATTTGTGTGTGTTCATATATAGATGTGTATGAATGTATTTATGTATGCATCTATGTATGTCTATGTATGTATGTATATGTATATATATCTGAGCATATATATATGTGTATGTATGTATGTTTGCATGTATGAAAAACATATATTTTGTTTTATATTTTCCTTAAATATGTTTATTTTCTTTTTTTTCCTTCCATATTATGTTTTATTTTTTCTTACTACAACATATGGTTTTATTGTAATTTATAGCATTATGACTACCACAACACGGGCATTAGCCTAGTGTGGGAGTTATTAAGTACACAAAAATTGTAATTCATAAAACTCACTGAATAAATAATAAAAAAAAATATGAATAAATCTTTATTTTACTAATAAGAGTTTTCATTATGTCTCATGCTCTAGTTATTTCCTTATTTTATTCACACATGTTACACATATTATACAAACACATGTAGCGAGCAATAAGCTAAGAATTCCATTTATTACGCCACATTTTGGCGCATCAACATAGTTAATAGCCATTTACGGTACAACTATTCATTATGTTATTATATTATATTCACCAGGTTAGTGTGTATTTTTGCCATTGTCAGTTTTTTATTAGTCACCTCATTTGCGTGATGTTCATTTACTTATTTTACATTGTTAGTTATGTAATACATCGAGTGTGCAGCTGGAGTTGTTGGTGCGTGGCTCAGAGAGAGGCCTGCCATGGCTTCCGGTAGCTTCCAGGGCTTGGATCAGAAGAAAGGCCTCGCACAACGTTTCAAAACGACTATGTAAGTACTTACACTGAAATATCTTGGGGTGTATAGGAATTATGCTATGAAAAAGAGTAAGAATCGTATGTAAAAAATATATTTATGAAAAAATAACAAATATTTTCACTTTAAGTCAAAAATAGAACAATGGATAAATTCCTTCAGATCGAGCGGGAGAAGGTATAAATCGAGCGGGAGAAGGTACAGATCAAGCGGGAGAGGCTACTGGTCGAGCGGGAGAAGGTACAGATCAAGCGGGAGAGGCTACTGGTCGAGCGGGAGAAGGTGCAGATCAACCGGGAGAGGCTACTGGTCGAGCGCGAGAAGGTACAGATCAACCGGGAGAGGCTACTGGTCGAGCGGGAGAAGGTACAGATCAACCGGGAGAGGCTACTGGTCAATCGGGAGAAGGTACAGATCAAGCGGGAGAGGCTACTCGTCGAGCGGGAGAAGGTGCAGATCAACCGGGAGAGGCTACTGGTCGAGCGCGAGAAGGTACAGATCAACCGGGAGAGGCTACTGGTCGAGCGGGAGAAGGTACAGATCAACCGGGAGAGGCTACTGGTCGATCGGGAGAAGGTACAGATCAAGCGGGAGAGGCTACTGGTCGAGCGGGAGAAGGTACAGATCAACAGGGAGAGGCTACTGGTCGAGCGGGAGAAGGTACAGATCAATTGGGAGAGGCTACTGTTCGAGCGGGAGAAGGTACATATCAAGCGGGAGAGGCTACTGGTCGAGCGAGAGAAGGTACAGATCAACCGGGAGAGGCTACTGGTCGAGAGGGAGAAGGTACAGATCAACCGGGAGAGGCTACTGGTCGAGCGGGAGAAGGTACAGATCAACCGGGAGAGGCTACTGGTCGAGTGGGAGAAGACTGAACATCTCAAACACACAAAAGAGATGATGGCTCTGATACTCGCAGAGGTGATCAAACGGAAGTGTAAGATATGATTTATTGTATATTAGACATTATAATGGCAATATACTAAATACATATATTAATATTGTCATTTAAAAACAGATTAGGCAAAAATTACAACATTCTGAGCCAGATTTCTCAATAATACACCTTATAATCTATTGTAGCAGTAATTAAACATAGTAGCAAAAGCAGGTACGGGATTTTAAAAGCAAGATAGCGCCATCTTCTATAACATCTTGTGCTTCATTATACCCCAGTAATGGCAGTGAAGATAGTGAATGCATGCGCTGTTTTTCACAATATTGCCATTAAAGCTCAAATGCCAGAACCAGAGGATGTTATTATTGAAGATGATTTTAGAGAGCTGGTCAGAGATATTTAATTGTGGCGATTGAGAGTCTCAACAAGCTCACATTGAGTTAGCCGACCTTGCCTGAGGTTATTGTCGTGTCGATCGTTAATATCAAACACTTCTCTACAATCATTTTCAATAATAACATCCTCTGGTTCTGGCATTTGAGCTTCAATGGCAATATTGTGAAGAACAGCGCATGCATTCGTTATCTTCACTGCCATTACTGGGTATAATGAAGCACACGATGTTTTAGAAGACAGCGCCATCTTGCTTTTAAAATCCCAAAACAGCGTTCTATACAATTTCTAACCCTGCATTGCAATTTTGTGTAATGCTCTTCTGGTGATGCCGGTACCGCATTTAAGATGAGATTCATACTATCATCATGTATGGCCTAAGCGGAAATGCTGAATCTCCTGAAATATTATAATATTTGATATACACATTTAAACAAATACATTAAAAATAGCCCACTTTATTAAAAACATGAATGAAATTTACCATAAAGCCAGAAAGCTTCTCGATTATTTGCTTCTTCCAAGTGTGGTTTTATTGACATCATTTCCCATACATGTGCATCATGTGATGCACCCCCATACCTCGCACATATAGCTATTATTTTTAGGTTTGAGTCGCATATCTACAGGTGAAAAATAGCATCATATATTTTATATGATAGGTGTATCAGCTAGTTTGTACACATTTAAAAAATATATATATTTATTTACCATCAGAGCATTCATCGAATGGAAACCTTTTCGGTTGAAATATGCCTCTTCGTGGACTTTGGGTTTTATTATTGCTATATGGGTTCCGTCTATGCATCCAATTATACCCGGAAATTGATATTTCTCATAAAATCTGAAACATATATAGAGTTTTATGATTAAAATCGATATAGATACTGAACTATCAATACAGTTTTCATAATTTAGTTGTTTTTATGGTTTCAGGACAACAAGCTGAGAGCTGTGCTT
>JAIUSX010000710.1:0-21257 GCA_026573805.1 Hesperophylax magnus | reverse complement strand
CATATGTGAAATCAGTCAAAAAATCTGCCAAAAGTTGGATTTCTGGAAAAATCATCATTCATATGGGCACTTTACAAGACTTGGGTTTGGACTTTAAAAGCAATTTTTTCAGGCTCTATGGCAACAAAAGTGCTCAAATTTTGGAATTGTGATCAAAATCATAGAACAAAGCTAAATTACTCTTAAAATCTGCAAAAAGTTAAATTTCTCGAAAAATCATCATTGTTATGGGCACTTTGTAAGACTTGGGTTCAGATTTTTATAGCTATTGTTCCAGGATCTATGGTACTTATAGGACTGAAACTTTGGATTCCACACAAGAATCTTGGACTTGTGTGAAATCAGTCAAAAAATCTCCAAAAAGGTGCATTCCTAGAAAAATCATCATTCATATGGGCACTTTGCAAGACTTGGGTTCGGTCTTTAAAAGCCATTATTTTATTCTCTATGGTGACAAAAAGGCTGAAATTCTGGGATTGCGATAAGAATCATGGTACAAAGCTAAATTAATATTAAAATCCGCAAAAAGTTGCATTTCTGGAAAAATCGTCATTCTTTTGTGCACTTTGCAAGACTTGGGTTCGGACTTTCAAACCTATTGTTTCATGCTCTATGGTATCAATAGGGCTGAACCTTTGGATTCCAGACAGGAATCTTGGACTTATGTGAAATCAGTCAAAAAATCTCCAAAAAGTTGGATTTCTGGAAAAATCATCATTCATATCGGCACTTTACAAGACTTGGGTTTGGACTTTTAAGCAATTTTTTCAGGCTCTATGGCAACAAAAGTGCTTAAATTTTGGAATTGTGATAAAAATCACAGAACAAAGCTAAATTGCTCTTAAAATCAGCAAAAAGTTGAATTTCTCGAAAAATCATCATTGTTATGGGCACTTTGTAAGACTTGGGTTCAGACTTTTAAAGCTATTGTTTCAGGCTCTATGGTACTTA
The DNA here is from genome assembly GCA_026573805.1 of Hesperophylax magnus. Lineage (NCBI taxonomy): Eukaryota > Metazoa > Arthropoda > Insecta > Trichoptera > Limnephilidae > Hesperophylax > Hesperophylax magnus. The sequence continues at coordinate 20,306 of JAIUSX010000710.1, read as the reverse complement.
TAGGACTGAAACTTTGGATTCCAGACAAGAATCTTGGACTTGTGTGAAATCAGTCAAAAAATCTCCAAAAAGGTGCATTCCTAGAAAAATCATCATTCTTATGGGCACTTTGCAAGACTTGGGTTCGGTCTTTAAAAGCCATTATTTCATGCTCTATGGTACCAAAAATGCTGAAATTTCGGATTCCAGTTAAGAATCTTGGTCTTAAGCGAAATCAGTCAAGAAATCTTTAAAAAGTAGAATTTCTCTAAAAATCATCATTCTTATGGGCACTTTGCAAGACTTGGGTTCGGACTTTAAAAGTCATCATTTAAGGCTATATGGTACCAAGAAGGCTGAAATTTTGTGATTGTGATAAGAATCATGGTACAAAGTTAAATCAGTTTTGAAATCTCATAAAAGTTGCATTCCTGGAAAAATCATTATTCTTATGGGCACTTTGCAAGACTTGGGTTCGGTCTTTAAAAGTCATTATTTTATTCTCTATGGTACCAAAAAGGCTGAAATTCTGGGATTGTGATAAGAATCATAGTTCAAAGCTAAATCAGTATTAAAATCCGCAAAAAGTTGCATTTCTAAAAAAAAAACATCATTCTTATGGGTACTTTGCAAGACTTGGGTTCGGACTTTGAAAGCGATTTAAGGATTTATGGTACCAAAAAAGCTGAAATTTTGGAATTGTGATAATAAAAAATCGTGGTACAAAGCTCAATCAGTATTAAAATCTGCAAAAAGTTGCATTTCTGGAAAAATCATCATTCTTTTGGGCACTTTGCAAGACTTGGGTTCGGTCTTTAAAAGCCATTATTTTATTCTCTATGGTACCAAAAAGGCTGAAATTCTGGGATTGCGATAAGAATCATGGTACAAAGCTATATTAATATTTAAATCCGCAAAAGTTGCATTTCTGGAAAAATCATCATTCTTTTGTGCACTTTGGACTCGTGCAACCCAAGACTTGGGTTCGGACTTTAAAAGCTATTGTTTCAGGCTCTATGGTATCAATAGGGCTGAAATTTTGGGATTGTGATGAGAATCATGGTACAAAGCTAAATCAGTATTAAAATCCGCAAAAAGTGGCATTTCTGGAAAAATCATCTTTCTTATGGGCACTTTGCAAGACTTATTTTCGGACTTTAAAATCCATTATTTCAGGCTCTATTGCACTAAAAAGGCTGAAATTTTGGATTTCAGTCAAGAATCTTAGTGTTAAGCGAAATCAGTCAAAGAATTTTTAAAAAGTTCCATTTCTGGAAAAAATCATCATTCTTTTGTGCACTTTGCAAGACTTGGGTTCGGCCTTTAAAAGCCATTATTTCAGGCTCTATAGTGCCAAATAGGCTGAAACTTTGAATTTTAGACAAGAATCTTGGACTTGTGTGAAATCAGTCAAAAAATCTCCAAAAAGGTGCATTCCTAGAAAAATCATCATTCATATGGGCACTTTGCAAGACTTGGGTTCGGTCTTTAAAAGTCATTATTTAAGGCTATATGGTACCAAGAAGGCTGAAATTTTGTGATTGTGATAAGAATCATGGTACAAAGCTAAATCAGTTTTGAAATCTCCAAAAAGTTGCATTCCTGGAAAAATCATTATTCTTATGGGCACTTTGCAAGACTTGGGTTCGGTCTTTAAAAGCCATTATTTAATTCTCTATGGTACCAAAAAGGCTGAAATTTTGGGATTGTGATAAGAATCAGGGTACAAAGCTAAATCAGTATTAAAATTCGCAAAAATTTGCATGTCTGGAAAAATCATCATTCTTATGGGCGCTTTGCAAGACTTGGGTTCGGACTTTAAAAGCCATTATTTTATTCTCTATGGTACCAAAAAGGCTGAAATTCTGGGATTGTGATAAGAATCATGGTACAAAGCTAAATCAGTATTAAAATCCGCAAAAAGTTGCATTTCTGGAAAAATTTTCATTTTTATGGGCACTGTGCAAGACTTGGGTTCGGCCTTTAAAAGCAATTATTTCAGGCTCTATGGTACCAAAAAGGCTGTAATTCTGGGATTACGATAAGAATCACGGTACAAAGCTAAATTAATATTAAAATCCGCAAAAAGTTGCATTTCTGGAAAAATCATCATTCTTTTGTGCACTTTGCAAGACTCGGGTTCGGTCTTTAAAAGCCATTATTTCATGCTCTATGGTACCAAAAATGCTGAAATTTTGGATTCCAGTTAAGAATCTTGGTCTTAAGCGAAACCAGTCAAGAAATCTTTAATAAGTAGAATTTCTCTAAAAATCATCATGCTTATGGGCACTTTGCAAGACTTGGGTTCGGACTTTGAAAGCGATTTAAGGATTTATGGTACCAAAAAAGCTGAAATTTGGGAATTGTGATAACAATCGTGGTACAAAGCTCAATCAGTATTAAAATCTGCAAAAAGTTGCATTTCTGGAAAAATCATCATTCTTTTGGGCACTTTGCAAGACTTGGGTTCGGTCTTTAAAAGCCATTATTTTATTCTCTATGTCACCAAAATGGCTGAAATTCTGGGATTGCGAAAAGAATCATGGTACAAAGCTAAATTAATATTAAAATCCGCAAAAAGTTGCATTTCTGGAAAAATCATCATTCTTTTTTGCACTTTGCAAGACTTGGGTTCGGACTTTAAAAGCTATTGTTTCAGGCTCTATGGTATCAATAGGGCTGAAACTTTGGATTCCATACAAGAATCTTGGACTTATGTGAAATCAGTCAAAAAATCTCCCAAAAGTTGGATTTCTGGAAAAATCATCATTCATATGGGCACTTTACAAGACTTGGGTTTGGACTTTAAAAGCAATTTTTTCAGGCTCTTTGGCAACAAAAGTGCTCAAATTTTGGAATTGTGATAAAAATCATAGAACAAAGCTAAATTACTCTTAAAATCTGCAAAAAGTTGAATTTCTCGAAAAATCATCATTGTTATGGGCACTTTGTAAGACTGGGGTTCAGACTTTTAAAGCTATTGTTTCAGGCTCTATGGTACTTATAGGACTGAAACTTTGGATTCCAGACAAGAATCTTGGACTTTTGTGAAATCAGTCAAAAAATCTCCAAAAAGGTGCATTCCTAGAAAAATCATCATTCTTATGGGCACTTTGCAAGACTTGTGGTACCACAAAAGCTGAAATTTGGGAATTCTGCCGGCCTTTTAAAGCCATTATTTCAGGCTCTATGGTACCAAAAAGGCTGAAATTCTGGGATTGCGATAAGAATCATGGTACAAAGCTAAATTAATATTAAAATCCGCAAAAAGTTGCATTTCTGGAAAAATCATCAGTCTTTTGTGCACTTTGCAAGACTTGGGTTCGGACTTTTAAAGCTATTGTTTCATGCTCTATGGTATCAATAGGGCTGACCCTTTGGATTTCAGACAGGAATCTTGGACTTATGTGAAATCAGTCAAAAAATCTCCCAAAAGTTGGATTTCTGGAAAAATCATCATTCATATGGGCACTTAACAAGACTTGGGTTAGGACTTTAAAGCAATTTTTTCAGGCTCTATGGCAACAAAAGTGCTCAAATTTTGGAATTGTGATAAAAATCATAGAAAAAAGCTAAATTGCTCTTAAAATCAGCAAAAAGTTGAATTTCTCGAAAAATCATCATTGTTATGGGCACTTTGTAAGACTTGGGTTCGAACTTTTAAAGCTATTGTTTCAGGCTCTATGGTACTTATAGGACTTAAACTTTGGATTCTAGACAAGAATCTTGGACTTGTGTGAAATCAGTCAAAAAATCTCCAAAAAGGTGCAATCCTAGATAAATCATCATTCTTATGGGCACTTTGCAAGACTTGTGGTACCACAAAAGCTGAAATTTGGGAATTCTGATAAAAATCGTGGTACAAAGCTCAATCAGTATTAAAATCTGCAAAAAGTTGCATTTCTGGAAAAATCATCATTCTTTTGGGCACTTTGCAAGACTTGGGTTCGGACTTTAAAAGCTATTGTTTCAGGCTCTATGGTATCAATAGGGCTGAAACTTTGGATTCCATACAAGAATCTTGGACATATGTGAAATCAGTCAAAAAATCTGCAAAAAGTTAAATTTCTCGAAAAATCATCATTGTTATGGGCACTTTGTAAGACTTGGGTTCAGATTTTTATAGCTATTGTTCCAGGATCTATGGTACTTATAGGACTGAAACTTTGGATTCCACACAAGAATCTTGGACTTGTGTGAAATCAGTCAAAAAATCTCCAAAAAGGTGCATTCCTAGAAAAATCATCATTCATATGGGCACTTTGCAAGACTTGGGTTCGGTCTTTAAAAGCCATTATTTTATTCTCTATGGTACCAAAAAGGCTGAAATTCTGGGATTGTGATAAGAATAATGGTACAAAGCTAAATCAGTATTAAAATCCGCAAAAAGTTGCATTTCTGGAAAAATCATCTTTCTTATGGGCACTTTGCAAGACTTGGGTTCGGACTTTAAAATCCATTATTTTAGGCTCTATAGCACTAAAAAGGCTGAAATTTTGGATTTCAGTCAAGAATCTTAGTGTTAAGCGAAATCAGTCAAAGAATTTTTTAAAAGTTGCATTTCTGGAAAAATCATCATTCTTTTGTGCACTTTGCAAGACTTGGGTTCGGACTTTTAAGCAATTTTTTCAGGCTCTATGGCAACAAAAGTGCTCAAATTTTGGAATTGTGATAAAAATCATAGAACAAAGCTAAATTGCTATTAAAATCAGCAAAAAGTTGAATTTCTCGAAAAATCATCATTGTTATGGGCACTTTGTAAGACTTGGGTTCAGACTTTTAAAGCTATTGTTTCAGGCTCTATGGTACTTATAGGACTTAAACTTTGGATTCTAGACAAGAATCTTGGACTTGTGTGAAATCAGTCAAAAAATCTCCAAAAAGGTGCAATCCTAGATAAATCATCATTCTTATGGGCACTTTGCAAGACTTGTGGTACCACAAAAGCTGATATTTGGGAATTCTGATAAAAATCGTGGTACAAAGCTCAATCAGTATTAAAATCTGCAAAAAGTTGCATTTCTGGAAAAATCATCATTCTTTTGTGCACTTTGCAAGACTTGGGTTCGGACTTTAAAAGCAATTGTTTCAGGCTCTATGGTATCAATAGGGCTGAAACTTTGGATTCCATACAAGAATCTTGGACATATGTGAAATCAGTCAAAAAATCTGCCAAAAGTTGGATTTCTGGAAAAATCATCATTCATATGGGCACTTTACAAGACTTGGGTTTGGACTTTAAAAGCAATTTTTTCAGGCTCTATGGCAACAAAAGTGCTCAAATTTTGGAATTGTGATCAAAATCATAGAACAAAGCTAAATTACTCTTAAAATCTGCAAAAAGTTAAATTTCTCGAAAAATCATTATTGTTATGGGCACTTTGTAAGACTTGGGTTCAGATTTTTATAGCTATTGTTCCAGGATCTATGGTACTTATAGGACTGAAACTTTGGATTCCACACAAGAATCTTGGACTTGTGTGAAATCAGTCAAAAAATCTCCAAAAAGGTGCATTCCTAGAAAAATCATCATTCATATGGGCACTTTGCAAGACTTGGGTTCGGTCTTTAAAAGCCATTATTTTATTCTCTATGGTGACAAAAAGGCTGAAATTCTGGGATTGCGATAAGAATCATGGTACAAAGCTAAATTAATATTAAAATCCGCAAAAAGTTGCATTTCTGGAAAAATCGTCATTCTTTTGTGCACTTTGCAAGACTTGGGTTCGGACTTTCAAACCTATTGTTTCATGCTCTATGGTATCAATAGGGCTGAACCTTTGGATTCCAGACAGGAATCTTGGACTTATGTGAAATCAGTCAAAAAATCTCCAAAAAGTTGGATTTCTGGAAAAATCATCATTCATATCGGCACTTTACAAGACTTGGGTTTGGACTTTTAAGCAATTTTTTCAGGCTCTATGGCAACAAAAGTGCTCAAATTTTGGAATTGTGATAAAAATCACAGAACAAAGCTAAATTGCTCTTAAAATCAGCAAAAAGTTGAATTTCTCGAAAAATCATCATTGTTATGGGCACTTTGTAAGACTTGGGTTCAGACTTTTAAAGCTATTGTTTCAGGCTCTATGGTACTTATAGGACTGAAACTTTGGATTCCAGACAAGAATCTTGGACTTGTGTGAAATCAGTCAAAAAATCTCCAAAAAGGTGCATTCCTAGAAAAATCATCATTCTTATGGCCACTTTGCAAGACTTGGGTTCGGTCTTTAAAAGCCATTATTTCATGCTCTATGGTACCAAAAATGCTGAAATTTCGGATTCCAGTTAAGAATCTTGGTCTTAAAAGAAATCAGTCAAGAAATCTTTAAAAAGTAGAATTTCTCTAAAAATCATCATTCTTATGGGCACTTTGCAAGACTTGGTTTCGGACTTTAAAAGTCATCATTTAAGGCTATATGGTACCAAGAAGGCTGAAATTTTGTGATTGTGATAAGAATCATGGTACAAAGTTAAATCAGTTTTGAAATCTCATAAAAGTTGCATTCCTGGAAAAATCATTATTCTTATGGGCACTTTGCAAGACTTGGGTTCGGTCTTTAAAAGTCATTATTTTATTCTCTATGGTACCAAAAAGGCTGAAATTCTGGGATTGTGATAAGAATCATAGTTCAAAGCTAAATCAGTATTAAAATCCGCAAAAAGTTGCATTTCTAAAAAAAAAACATCATTCTTATGGGTACTTTGCAAGACTTGGGTTCGGACTTTGAAAGCGATTTAAGGATTTATGGTACCAAAAAAGCTGAAATTTTGGAATTGTGATAATAAAAAATCGTGGTACAAAGCTCAATCAGTATTAAAATCTGCAAAAAGTTGCATTTCTGGAAAAATCATCATTCTTTTGGGCACTTTGCAAGACTTGGGTTCGGTCTTTAAAAGCCATTATTTTATTCTCTATGGTACCAAAAAGGCTGAAATTCTGGGATTGCGATAAGAATCATGGTACAAAGCTATATTAATATTTAAATCCGCAAAAAGTTGCATTTCTGGAAAAATCATCATTCTTTTGTGCACTTTGGACTTGTGCAACCCAAGACTTGGGTTCGGACTTTAAAACTATTGTTTCAGGCTCTATGGTATCAATAGGGCTGAAATTTTGGGATTGTGATGAGAATCATGGTACAAAGCTAAATCAGTATTAAAATCCGCAAAAAGTGGCATTTCTGGAAAAATCATCTTTCTTATGGGCACTTTGCAAGACTTATTTTCGGACTTTAAAATCCATTATTTCAGGCTCTATTGCACTAAAAAGGCTGAAATTTTGGATTTCCGTCAAGAATCTTAGTGTTAAGCGAAATCAGTCAAAGAATTTTTAAAAAGTTCCATTTCTGGAAAAAATCATCATTCTTTTGTGCACTTTGCAAGACTTGGGTTCGGCCTTTAAAAGCCATTATTTCAGGCTCTATAGTGCCAAAAAGGCTGAAACTTTGAATTTTAGACAAGAATCTTGGACTTGTGTGAAATCAGTCAAAAAATCTCCAAAAAGGTGCATTACTAGAAAAATCATCATTCATATGGGCACTTTGCAAGACTTGGGTTCGGTCTTTAAAAGTCATTATTTAAGGCTATATGGTACCAAGAAGGCTGAAATTTTGTGATTGTGATAAGAATCATGGTACAAAGCTAAATCAGTTTTGAAATCTCCAAAAAGTTGCATTCCTGGAAAAATCATTATTCTTATGGGCACTTTGCAAGACTTGGGTTCGGTCTTTAAAAGCCATTATTTAATTCTCTATGGTACCAAAAAGGCTGAAATTTTGGGATTGTGATAAGAATCAGGGTACAAAGCTAAATCAGTATTAAAATTCGCAAAAATTTGCATGTCTGGAAAAATCATCATTCTTATGGGCGCTTTGCAAGACTTGGGTTCGGACTTTAAAAGCCATTATTTTATTCTCTATGGTACCAAAAAGGCTGAAATTCTGGGATTGTGATAAGAATCATGGTACAAAGCTAAATCAGTATTAAAATCCGCAAAAAGTTGCATTTCTGGAAAAATTTTCATTTTTATGGGCACTGTGCAAGACTTGGGTTCGGCCTTTAAAAGCAATTATTTCAGGCTCTATGGTACCAAAAAGGCTGTAATTCTGGGATTACGATAAGAATCACGGTACAAAGCTAAATTAATATTAAAATCCGCAAAAAGTTGCATTTCTGGAAAAATCATCATTCTTTTGTGCACTTTGGACTTGTGCAACCCAAGACTTGGGTTCGGACTTTAAAAGCTATTGTTTCAGGCTCTATGGTATCAATAGGGCTGAAATTCTGGGATTGTGATGAGTATCATGGTACAAAGCTAAATCAGTATTAAAATCCGCAAAAAGTGGCATTTCTGGAAAAATCATCTTTCTAATGGGCACTTTGCAAGACTTATTTTCGGACTTTAAAATCCATTATTTCAGGCTCTATTGCACTAAAAAGGCTGAAATTTTGAATTTCAGTCAAGAATCTTAGTGTTAAGCGAAATCAGTCAAAGAATTTTTAAAAAGTTGCATTCCTAGAAAAATCATCATTCATATGGGCACTTTGCAAGACTTGGGTTCGGTCTTTAAAAGTCATTATTTAAGGCTATATGGTACCAAGAAGGCTGAAATTTTGTGATTGTGATAAGAATCATGGTACAAAGCTAAATCAGTTTTGAAATCTCCAAAAAGTTGCAATCCTGGAAAAGTCATTATTCTTATGGGCACTTTGCAAGACTTGGGTTCGGTCTTTAAAAGCCATTATTTAATTCTCTATGGTACCAAAAAGGCTGAAATTTTGGGATTGTGATAAGAATCAGGGTACAAAGCTAAATCAGTATTAAAATTCGCAAAAATTTGCATGTCTGGAAAAATCATCATTCTTATGGGCGCTTTGCAAGACTTGGGTTCGGACTTTAAAAGCCATTATTTTATTCTCTATGGTACCAAAAAGGCTGAAATTCTGGGATTGTGATAAGAATCATGGTACAAAGCTAAATCAGTATTAAAATCCGCAAAAAGTTGCATTTCTGGAAAAATTTTCATTTTTATGGGCACTGTGCAAGACTTGGGTTCGGCCTTTAAAAGCAATTATTTCAGGCTCTATGGTACCAAAAAGGCTGTAATTCTGGGATTACGATAAGAATCACGGTACAAAGCTAAATTAATATTAAAATCCCCAAAAAGTTGCATTTCTGGAAAAATCATCATTCTTTTGTGCACTTTGCAAGACTCGGGTTCGGTCTTTAAAAGCCACTATTTCATGCTCTATGGTACCAAAAATGCTGAAATTTTGGATTCCAGTTAAGAATCTTGGTCTTAAGCGAAATCAGTCAAGAAATCTTTAATAAGTAGAATTTCTCTAAAAATCATCATGCTTATGGGCACTTTGCAAGACTTGGGTTCGGACTTTGAAAGCGATTTAAGGATTTATGGTACCAAAAAAGCTGAAATTTGGGAATTGTGATAACAATCGTGGTACAAAGCTCAATCAGTATTAAAATCTGCAAAAAGTTGCATTTCTGGAAAAATCATCATTCTTTTGGGCACTTTGCAAGACTTGGGTTCGGTCTTTAAAAGCCATTATTTTATTCTCTATGTCACCAAAATGGCTGAAATTCTGGGATTGCGAAAAGAATCATGGTACAAAGCTAAATTAATATTAAAATCCGCAAAAAGTTGCATTTCTGGAAAAATCATCATTCTTTTTTGCACTTTGCAAGACTTGGGTTCGGACTTTAAAAGCTATTGTTTCAGGCTCTATGGTATCAATAGGGCTGAAACTTTGGATTTCATACAAGAATCTTGGAGAAATGTGAAATCAGTCAAAAAATCTCCCAAAAGTTGGATTTCTGGAAAAATCATCATTCATATGGGCACTTTACAAGACTTGGGTTTGGACTTTAAAAGCAATTTTTTCAGGCTCTTTGGCAACAAAAGTGCTGAAATTTAGGATTCCAGTTAAGAATCTTGGTCTTAAGCGAAATCCGTCAAAAAATCTTTAAAAAATTGAATTTCTATAAAAATCATCATTCTTATGGGCACTTTGCAAGACTTGGGTTCGGTCCTTAAAAGCCATTATTTTATTCTCTATGGAGACAAAAAGGCTGAAATTCTGGGATTGCGATAAGAATCATGGTAAAAAGCTAAATTAATATTAAAATCCGCAAAAAGTTGCATTTCTGGAAAAATCATCATTCTTTTGTGCACTTTGCAAGACTTGGGTTCGGACTTTCAAACCTATTGTTTCATGCTCTATGGTATCAAAAGGGCTGAACCTTTGGATTCCAGACAGGAATCTTGGACTTATGTGAAATCAGTCAAAAAATCTCCCAAAAGTTGGATTTCTGGAAAAATCATCATTCATATCGGCACTTTACAAGACATGGGTTTGGACTTTTAAGCAATTTTTTCAGGCTCTATGGCAACAAAAGTGCTCAAATTTTGGAATTGTGATAAAAATCACAGAACAAAGATAAATTGCTCTTAAAATCAGCAAAAAGTGAAATTTCTCGACAAATCATCATTGTTATGGGCACTTTGTAAGACTTGGGTTCAGACTTTTAAAGCTATTGTTTCAGGCTCTATGGTACTTATAGGACTGAAACTTTGGATTCCAGACAAGAATCTTGGACTTGTGTGAAATCAGTCAAAAAATCTCCAAAAAGGTGCATTCCTAGAAAAATCATCATTCTTATGGGCACTTTGCAAGACTTGGGTTCGCTCTTTAAAAGCCATTATTTAATGCTCTATGGTACCAAAAATGCTGAAATTTCGGATTCCAGTTAAGAATCTTGGTCTTAAGCGAAATCAGTCAAGAAATCTTTAAAAAGTAGAATTTCTCTAAAAATCATCATTCTTATGGGCACTTTGCAAGACTTGGGTTCGGACTTTAAAAGTCATCATTTAAGGCTATATGGTACCAAGAAGGCTGAAATTTTGTGATTGTGATAAGAATCATGGTACAAAGTTAAATCAGTTTTGAAATCTCATAAAAGTTGCATTCCTGGAAAAATCATTATTCTTATGGGCACTTTGCAAGACTTGGGTTCGGTCTTTAAAAGCCATTATTTTATTCTCTATGGTACCAAAAAGGCTGAAATTCTGGGATTGTGATAAGAATCATAGTTCAAAGCTAAATCAGTATTAAAATCCGCAAAAAGTTGCATTTCTGGAAAAATCATCATTCTTATGGGCACTTTGCAAGACTTGGGTTCGGACTTTGAAAGCGATTTAAGGATTTATGGTACCAAAAAAGCTGAAATTTTGGAATTGTGATAATAAAAAATCGTGGTACAAAGCTCAATCAGTATTAAAATCTGCAAAAAGTTGCATTTCTGGAAAAATCATCATTCTTTTGGGCACTTTGCAAGACTTGGGTTCGGTCTTTAAAAGCCATTATTTTATTCTCTATGGTACCAAAAAGGCTGAAATTCTGGGATTGCGATAAGAATCATGGTACAAAGCTATATTAATATTTAAATCCGCAAAAAGTTGCATTTCTGGAAAAATCATCATTCTTTTGTGCACTTTGGACTTGTGCAACCCAAGACTTGGGTTCGGACTTTAAAAGCTATTGTTTCAGGCTCTATGGTATCAATAGGGCTGAAATTTTGGGATTGTGATGAGAATCATGGTACAAAGCTAAATCAGTATTAAAATCCGCAAAAAGTGGCATTTCTGGAAAAATCATCTTTCTTATGGGCACTTTGCAAGACTTATTTTCGGACTTTAAAATCCATTATTTCAGGCTCTATTGCACTAAAAAGGCTGAAATTTTGGATTTCCGTCAAGAATCTTAGTGTTAAGCGAAATCAGTCAAAGAATTTTTAAAAAGTTCCATTTCTGGAAAAAATCATCATTCTTTTGTGCACTTTGCAAGACTTGGGTTCGGCCTTTAAAAGCCATTATTTCAGGCTCTATAGTGCCAAAAAGGCTGAAACTTTGAATTTTAGACAAGAATCTTGGACTTGTGTGAAATCAGTCAAAAAATCTCCAAAAAGGTGCATTACTAGAAAAATCATCATTCATATGGGCACTTTGCAAGACTTGGGTTCGGTCTTTAAAAGTCATTATTTAAGGCTATATGGTACCAAGAAGGCTGAAATTTTGTGATTGTGATAAGAATCATGGTACAAAGCTAAATCAGTTTTGAAATCTCCAAAAAGTTGCATTCCTGGAAAAATCATTATTCTTATGGGCACTTTGCAAGACTTGGGTTCGGTCTTTAAAAGCCATTATTTAATTCTCTATGGTACCAAAAAGGCTGAAATTTTGGGATTGTGATAAGAATCAGGGTACAAAGCTAAATCAGTATTAAAATTCGCAAAAATTTGCATGTCTGGAAAAATCATCATTCTTATGGGCGCTTTGCAAGACTTGGGTTCGGACTTTAAAAGCCATTATTTTATTCTCTATGGTACCAAAAAGGCTGAAATTCTGGGATTGTGATAAGAATCATGGTACAAAGCTAAATCAGTATTAAAATCCGCAAAAAGTTGCATTTCTGGAAAAATTTTCATTTTTATGGGCACTGTGCAAGACTTGGGTTCGGCCTTTAAAAGCAATTATTTCAGGCTCTATGGTACCAAAAAGGCTGTAATTCTGGGATTACGATAAGAATCACGGTACAAAGCTAAATTAATATTAAAATCCGCAAAAAGTTGCATTTCTGGAAAAATCATCATTCTTTTGTGCACTTTGCAAGACTCGGGTTCGGTCTTTAAAAGCCACTATTTCATGCTCTATGGTACCAAAAATGCTGAAATTTTGGATTCCAGTTAAGAATCTTGGTCTTAAGCGAAATCAGTCAAGAAATCTTTAATAAGTAGAATTTCTCTAAAAATCATCATGCTTATGGGCACTTTGCAAGACTTGGGTTCGGACTTTGAAAGCGATTTAAGGATTTATGGTACCAAAAAAGCTGAAAAATTTGGGGAATTGTGATAACAATCGTGGTACAAAGCTCAATCAGTATTAAAATCTGCAAAAAGTTGCATTTCTGGAAAAATCATCATTCTTTTGGGCACTTTGCAAGACTTGGGTTCGGTCTTTAAAAGCCATTATTTTATTCTCTATGTCACCAAAATGGCTGAAATTCTGGGATTGCGAAAAGAATCATGGTACAAAGCTAAATTAATATTAAAATCCGCAAAAAGTTGCATTTCTGGAAAAATCATCATTCTTTTTTGCACTTTGCAAGACTTGGGTTCGGACTTTAAAAGCTATTGTTTCAGGCTCTATGGTATCAATAGGGCTGAAACTTTGGATTTCATACAAGAATCTTGGAGAAAATGTGAAAATCAGTCAAAAAATCTCCCAAAAGTTGGATTTCTGGAAAAATCATCATTCATATGGGCACTTTACAAGACTTGGGTTTGGACTTTAAAAGCAATTTTTTTCAGGCTCTTTGGCAACAAAAGTGCTGAAATTTAGGATTCCAGTTAAGAATCTTGGTCTTAAGCGAAATCCGTCAAAAAATCTTTAAAAAATTGAATTTCTATAAAAATCATCATTCTTATGGGCACTTTGCAAGACTTGGGTTCGGTCCTTAAAAGCCATTATTTTATTCTCTATGGAGACAAAAAGGAGATGAAATTCTGGGATTGCGATAAGAATCATGGTAAAAAAGCTAAATTAATATTAAAATCCGCAAAAAGTTGCATTTCTGGAAAAATCATCATTCTTTTGTGCACTTTGCAAGACTTGGGTTCGGACTTTCAAACCTATTGTTTCATGCTCTATGGTATCAAAAGGGCGCTGAACCTTTGGATTCCAGACAGGAATCTTGGACTTATGTGAAAATCAGTCAAAAAATCTCCCAAAAGTTGGATTTCTGGAAAAATCATCATTCATATCGGCACTTTACAAGACATGGGTTTGGACTTTTAAGCAATTTTTTCAGGCTCGATGGCAACAAAAGTGCTCAAATTTTGGAATTGTGATAAAAATCACAGAACAAAGATAAATTGCTCTTAAAATCAGCAAAAAGTTGAATTTCTCGACAAATCATCATTGTTATGGGCACTTTGTAAGACTTGGGTTCAGACTTTTAAAGCTATTGTTTCAGGCTCTATGGTACTTATAGGACTGAAAACTTTGGATTCCAGACAAGAATCTTGGACTTGTGTGAAATCAGTCAAAAAATCTCCAAAAAGGTGCATTCCTAGAAAAATCATCATTCTTATGGGCACTTTGCAAGACTTGGGTTCGCTCTTTAAAAGCCATTATTTCATGCTCTATGGTACCAAAAATGCTGAAATTTCGGATTCCAGTTAAGAATCTTGGTCTTAAGCGAAATCAGTCAAGAAATCTTTAAAAAGTAGAATTTCTCTAAAAATCATCATTCTTATGGGCACTTTGCAAGACTTGGGTTCGGACTTTAAAAGTCATCATTTAAGGCTATATGGTACCAAGAAGGCTGAAATTTTGTGATTGTGATAAGAATCATGGTACAAAGTTAAATCAGTTTTGAAATCTCATAAAAGTTGCATTCCTGGAAAAATCATTATTCTTATGGGCACTTTGCAAGACTTGGGTTCGGTCTTTAAAAGCCATTATTTTATTCTCTATGGTACCAAAAAGGCTGAAATTCTGGGGATTGTGATAAGAATCATAGTTCAAAGCTAAATCAGTATTAAAATCCGCAAAAAAGTTGCATTTCTGGAAAAATCATCATTCTTATGGGCACTTTGCAAGACTTGGGTTCGGACTTTGAAAGCGATTTAAGGATTTATGGTACCAAAAAAAGCTGAAATTTTGGAATTGTGATAATAAAAAATCGTGGTACAAAGCTCAATCAGTATTAAAATCTGCAAAAAGTTGCATTTCTGGAAAAATCATCATTCTTTTGGGCACTTTGCAAGACTTGGGTTCGGTCTTTAAAAGCCATTATTTTATTCTCTATGGTACCAAAAAGGCTGAAATTCTGGGATTGCGATAAGAATCATGGTACAAAGCTATATTAATATTAAAATCCGCAAAAAGTTGCATTTCTGGAAAAATCATCATTCTTTTGTGCACTTTGGACTTGTGCAACCCAAGACTTGGGTTCGGACTTTAAAAGCTATTGTTTCAGGCTCTATGGTATCAATAGGGCTGAAATTCTGGGATTGTGATGAGTATCATGGTACAAAGCTAAATCAGTATTAAAATCCGCAAAAAGTGGCATTTCTGGAAAAATCATCTTTCTAATGGGCACTTTGCAAGACTTATTTTCGGACTTTAAAATCCATTATTTCAGGCTCTATTGCACTAAAAAGGCTGAAATTTTGAATTTCAGTCAAGAATCTTAGTGTTAAGCGAAATCAGTCAAAGAATTTTTAAAAAGTTGCATTTCTGGAAAAATCATCATTCTTTTGTGCACTTTGCAAGACTTGGGTTCGGCCTTTTAAAAAGCCATTATTTCAGGCTCTATAGTGCCAAAAAGGCTGAAACTTTGAATTTTAGACAAGAATCTTGGACTTGTGTGAAATCAGTCAAAAAAATCTCCAAAAAGGTGCATTCCTAGAAAAATCATCATTCATATGGGCACTTTGCAAGACTTGGGTTCGGTCTTTAAAAGTCATTATTTAAGGCTATATGGTACCAAGAAGGCTGAAATTTTGTGATTGTGATAAGAATCATGGTACAAAGCTAAATCAGTTTTGAAATCTCCAAAAAGTTGCAATCCTGGAAAAGTCATTATTCTTATGGGCACTTTGCAAGACTTGGGTTCGGTCTTTAAAAGCCATTATTTAATTCTAAAAAGGCTGAAATTCTGGGATTGTGATAAGAATCATGGTACAAAGCTAAATCAGTATTAAAATCCGTAAAAAGTTGCATTTCTGGAAAAATCATCATTTTTATGGGCACTGTGCAAGACTTGGGTTCGGCCTTTTAAAAGCCATTATTTCAGGCTCTATGGTACCAAAAAGGCTGAAATTTTGGGATTGTGATAAGAATCACGGAACAAAGCTAAATTAATATTAAAATCCGCAAAATGTTGCATTTCTGGAAAAATCATCATTCTTTTGTGCACTTTGCAAGACTTGGGTTCGGACTTTAAAAGCTATTGTTTCAGGCTCTATGGTATCAATAGGGCTGAAACTTTGGATTCTATACAAGAATCTTGGACTTATGTGAAATCAGTCAAAAAATCTCCCAAAAGTTGGATTTCTGGAAAAATCATCATTCATATGGGCACTTTACAAGACTTGGGTTTGGACTTTAAAAGCAATTTTTTCAGGCTCTTTGGCAACAAAAGTTCTTGGTCTTAAGCGAAATCCGTCAAAAAATCTTTAAAAAATTGAATTTCTATAAAAATCATCATTCTTATGGGCACTTTGCAAGACTTGGGTTCGGTCCTTAAAAGCCATTATTTTATTCTCTATGGAGACAAAAAGGCTGAAATTCTGGGATTGCGATAAGAATCATGGTACAAAGCTAAATTAATATTAAAATCCGCAAAAAGTTGCATTTCTGGAAAAATCATCATTCTTTTGTGCACTTTGCAAGACTTGGGTTCGGACTTTCAAACCTATTGTTTCATGCTCTATGGTATCAATAGGGCTGAACCTTTGGATTCCAGACAGGAATCTTGGACTTATGTGAAATCAGTCAAAAAATCTCCCAAAAGTTGGATTTCTGGAAAAATCATCATTCATATCGGCACTTTACAAGACTTGGGTTTGGACTTTTAAGCAATTTTTTCAGGCTCTATGGCAACAAAAGTGCTCAAATTTTGGAATTGTGATAAAAATCACAGAACAAAGCTAAATTGCTCTTAAAATCAGCAAATACTTGAATTTCTCGAAAAATCATCATTGTTATGGGCACTTTGTAAGACTTGGGTTCAGACTTTTAAAGCTATTGTTTCAGGCTCTATGGTACTTATAGGACTGAAACTTTGGATTCCAGACAAGAATCTTGGACTTGTGTAAGATCAGTCAAAAAATCTCCAAAAAGGTGCATTCCTAGAAAAATCATCATTCTTATGGGCACTTTGCAAGACTTGGGTTCGGTCTTTAAAAGCCATTATTTCATGCTCTATGGTACCAAAAAAGCTGAAATTTCGGATTCCAGTTAAGAATCTTGGTCTCAAGCGAAATCCGTCCAAAAACCTTTAAAAAATTGAATTTCTATAAAAATCATCATTCTTATGGGCACTTTGCAAGTCTTGGGTTCGGTCTTTAAAAGCCATTATTTTATTCTCTATGTAGACAAAAAGGCTTAAATTCTGGGATTGCGATAAGAATCATGGTACAAAGCTAAATTAATATTAAAATCCGCAAAAAGTTGCATTTCTGGAAAAATTTTCATTTTTATGGGCACTGTGCAAGACTTGGGTTCGGCCTTTAAAAGCAATTATTTCAGGCTCTATGGTACCAAAAAGGCTGTAATTCTGGGATTGCGATAAGAATCACGGTACAAAGCTAAATTAATATTAAAATCCGCAAAAAGTTGCATTTCTGGAAAAATCATCAGTCTTTTGTGCACTTTGCAAGACTTGGGTTCGGACTTTTAAAGCTATTGTTTCATGCTCTATGG
Source organism: Hesperophylax magnus (assembly GCA_026573805.1). Taxonomy (NCBI): domain Eukaryota; kingdom Metazoa; phylum Arthropoda; class Insecta; order Trichoptera; family Limnephilidae; genus Hesperophylax; species Hesperophylax magnus. The sequence goes on along the minus strand of JAIUSX010000710.1, from coordinate 2,820 downwards.
TATCAATAGGGCTGACCCTTTGGATTTCAGACAGGAATCTTGGACTTATGTGAAATCAGTCAAAAAATCTCCCAAAAGTTGGATTTCTGGAAAAATCATAATTCATATGGGCACTTAACAAGACTTGGGTTTGGACTTTAAAGCAATTTTTTCAGGCTCTATGGCAACAAAAGTGCTCAAATTTTGGAATTGTGATAAAAATCATAGAACAAAGCTAAATTGCTCTTAAAATCAGCAAAAAGTTGAATTTCTCGAAAAATCATCATTGTTATGGGCACTTTGTAAGACTTGGGTTCAGACTTTTAAAGCTATTGTTTCAGGCTCTATGGTACTTATAGGACTTAAACTTTGGATTCCAGACAAGAATCTTGGACTTGTGTGAAATCAGTCAAAAAATCTCCCAAAAGTTGGATTTCTGGAAAAATCATCATTCATATGGGCACTTTACAAGACTTGGGTTTGGACTTTAAAAGCAATTTTTTCAGGCTCTTTGGCAACAAAAGTGTAAAAAGCTGAAATTTGGGAATTCTGATAAAAATCGTGGTACAAAGCTCAATCAGTATTAAAATCTGCAAAAGTTGCATTTCTGGAAAAATCATCATTCTTTTGGGCACTTTGCAAGACTTGGGTTCGGTCTTTAAACGCCATTATTTTATTCTCTATGGTACCAAAAAGGCTGAAATTCTGGGAGTGCGATAAGAATCATGGTACAAAGCTAAATAAATATTAAAATCCGCAAAAAGTTGCATTTCTGGAAAAATCATCATTCGTTTGTGCACTTTGCAAGACTTGGGTTCGGACATTAAAAGCTATTGTTTCATGCTCTATGGTATCAATAGGACTGAAACTTTGGATTCCATACAAGAATCTTGGACATATGTGAAATCAGTCAAAAAATCTCCTAAAAGTTGGATTTCTGGAAAAATCATCATTCATATGGGCACTTTACAAGACTTGGGTTTGGACTTTAAAAGCAATTTTTTCAGGCTCTATGCCAACAAAAGTGCTCAAATTTTGGAATTGTGATCAAAATCATAGAACAAAGCTAAATTACTCTTAAAATCTGCAAAAAGTTAAATTTCTCGAAAAATCATCATTGTTATGGGCACTTTGTAAGACTTGGGTTCAGATTTTTATAGCTATTGTTCCAGGATCTATGGTACTTATAGGACTGAAACTTTGGATTCCACACAAGAATCTTGGACTTGTGTGAAATCAGTCAAAAAATCTCCAAAAAGGTGCATTCCTTGAAAAATCATCATTCATATGGGCACTTTGCAAGACTTGGGTTCGGTCTTTAAAAGCCATTATTTTATTCTCTTTGGTGACAAAAAGGCTGAAATTCTGGGATTGCGATAAGAATCATGTTACAAAGCTAAATTAATATTTAAATCCGCAAAAAGTTGCATTTGTGGAAAAATCATCATTCTTTTGGGCACTTTGCAAGACTTGGGTTCGGTCTTTAAAAGCCATTATTTTATTCTCTATGGTACCAAAAAGGCTGAAATTCTGGGAGTGCGATAAGAATCATGGTACAAAGCTAAATTAATATTAAAATCCGCAAAAAGTTGCATTTCTGGAAAAATCATCATTCTTTTGTGCACTTTGCAAGACTTGGGTTCGGACTTTAAAAGCCATTATTTCGGTCTCTATGGTACCAAAAAGGCTGAAACTTTGGATTCCAGTCAAGAATCTTAGTCTTAAGCGAAATCCGTCAAAAAATCTTTAAAAAATTGAATTTCTATAAAAATCATCATTCTTATGGGCACTTTGCAGGACTTGGGTTCGAAATTAAAAGCCATTTTTTCAGGCTCTATAGCACCAAAAGGGCTTAAATTTTTGAATCGTGATGAGAATCATGGAACAAAGCTCAATCAGTCCTAAAATTTGCAGAAAGTTGCAACCCTGGAAAAATCGTCATTTTATGGGCACTTTGCAAGACTTGGGTTCGTACTTTATATAGCCATTATTTCAGGCTCTATGGTACCAAAAAGGCTGAAACTTTGAATTCCAGACAAGAATCTTGGACTTATGTGAATTCATTCTTAAAATCTCCACAAAGGTGCATTTCTGGAAAAATCATCATTCTTTTGCAAGACTTGGGTTCGGACTTTTAAAGCCATTATTAAAGGCTCTAAAATACCAAAAAGGCTGAAACTTCTGATTCCAGACAAGAATCATAAACTCAAGCAAAATCAGTCAAAAAATATCCAAACAGTTGCATTTCTGGAAAAATGATCACTTTTATGTGCACTGTGCGTTACTTGGGTTCGGAATTTAAAAGCCAATTTTTCATTCTCTATGGTACCAAAATTGCTGAAACTTGAGATTCCAGACAAGAATCTTGGACTTTAGCAAAATCAGTCAAAAAATTTCCAAAAAGTTGCATTTCTGGAAAATTCATCATTCATATGGGCACTTTGCAAAACTTGGGTTCGGACTTTAGAAGCCATAATTTAAGGCTCGATGGTAGCAAAAAGGCTGAAATTTTGTAATTGTGATGAGAATCATGGTACAAAGCTAAATCAGTTTTAAAATCTCCACAATGTTGCATTTCTGGAAAAATCATCATTTATATGGGCACTTTGCAAAACTTGGGTTCGGACTTTTAAAGCCATTATTAAAGGCTCTAAAATACCAAAAAGGCTGAAACTTCTGATTCCAGACAAGAATCATAAACTCAAGCAAAATCAGTCAAAAAATATCCAAACAGTTGCATTTCTGGAAAAATGATCACTTTTATGTGCACTTTGCTTTACTTGGGTTCGGAATTAAAAAGCCAATTTTTCATTATATATGGTACCAAAATTGCTGAAACTT
>JAIUSX010000709.1:0-33946 GCA_026573805.1 Hesperophylax magnus | reverse complement strand
TATTATTTCAATTTAATTACTATGGCTAAAAGGTATGTGGACAATATTTTACCAGAATTGGTCAAATTTCGGAATGTTCAAATGAGAGGGAAATTTACCGAGCGATCGAACTGCCATATACCACAAATTTTAGCTTATCCTCCAGCACTTAACGAATGATTTACAGGAGATTGTAGTCAATCTAAAAACTTTAGGAATTTTGTTTGTCAATACAAATGCTACTAGATGTAAACAGTGCTAATAGATTTGCATCATTTGGAGCGCAAATAGCTAATATCCCAGGTAATGGTCCATATTGTTTAAAAAAATTTGGTTAGGTTTATCATCTGACTTCCAGAAGTATACAAGTTGCAGGTAAAATACCTTCCTATGCTCAGCTTTATCTATACGATCCTGATGAGGCTGTTAGAGTGCGTATGAGTCATCCATGTTATGCCGATTGCTAAAAATATAATGCGAATAATTGATGATTGAACTAAAAGAAGCTGTCGAGGAAGAAGAAATACGCATTGCGGCTGAGGGTGGGCAGGTGAGAGATTTACGTCTATTATTTACACGTTCATCAGAGGTACAATGCTCCAACCAGTTCTCACGATATCGCCATGGTTTACGTAGCAGACAGACGGGAATTTGTCATCGGGTATAGATATCGCTGTTTAACCTAAAAATGTTGAAGGACTTCAAAGGATAGCAACTTTATCAAAGCATTTAGATCCTATGGTTTTCCCACTACTATTTCCATCAGGTGAATGTGGTTGGACCCCAGGTTTTCAGCATCATGCTGATTTCTGTACTGCTCAATGTCATACTGTAACTGCTATGTAGTTTTATGCAAGTAAATTAGCAGTGCGAAGAAACATATTTAATCCAATCCATTATGCAGGTAAACTTTTTCAACAGTATTTAATTCATGCTTACATTATTTACCAATCTGGTCGCCTAGATTACATTAGGAAAAACCAACGACACCTCAGAGTGGAATGCTATCAAGGTTTGCAAAACCATGTAAGAAATTTAGCCACTGATAGAGGAGTATGTGCAGGTAATATAGTCATTCTTCCATCTTCATTTACTGGTGGACCACGCCATGTGAATGAACTTTATCAAGTTTCAATGGCAATGGTACGTAAATTTGGTCGTCCTGTCGTCGTCATAAATTTTACACGCAATCCCAAATGGCCAGAAATACCAACCGAATTGGAACATTATCAATCGGCCGCGGACAGGCCTGATATAGTAGCCAAGGTTTTCCATCTAAAAGTCAAGGAATTTATTCATGATATGACTGAGAAACATGTTTTTGGAAAGGTAATTTGTTGGGTGTATACAATTGAACAGCAAAAAAAGAGGACTCCCTCATCTACATGGTGTGTTTACACTTTGCAGCCAAGATAAGTTGTACACAGCTTCTGATATTGATAATGCCGTATCTGCAGAACTACCCCATCCGAAGAACGGCTTTGTACCATATTATTTAAAAAAATAACATTCATGGACCATGTGGCGTACTTAATCCAAGGTCAGTCTGCATGGTAGACGGTAAGTGCTCTAAAAAATTCCCCAAATCATTTAAAGATGCTACTGATAATAATTCCGCAGGCTACCCAGAGTACAGGATACGTGATAATTTTTCTGAAAATCACGTTTTTCGGGATATACGTATCGACAATCGATTTGTTGTTCTATATAATGCATTCCTTAGCAAAACATATGACGCTCATATGAATGTTGAAATTTGTTCCTCTTTGGATAGTATTTATTTATTTATACTGGGTTTTTAGAGATGTTCTCACTTATCTATACATGATCAATCTCACTCAATTTTACTTCTGGCTTTACATTTACCCGACAGCCAATCTGTTTATTTTGTAGAGGGGCGGGAGGAACAGGCTCTTAGGGAAGCATCTACAAGGAACACCTCTTTAACCCATTACCTCCATGACGATGTCTATAGGCATCAAAAAAATAGATGAAAAGTATGATTTTTTTTCACTGTGAATAAAGCTAAATCCCACCAAGTTGTTATGCAGCATTTACAGATTGGTATGTTAGCTTTCAATAATTAACATAATTTAATAAATTTTATTAATTATTCTATTCTTAATATTTTTTTACTAAAGCCCTGAAAATAGACCCATTTTGAAAAAAAAATAAAAAAATTAAAACGGAAAAAAATAAAACATGTGTGAATCACATATTGTTATCAAAAGATGAAATAGTCGACAACACTGTTTCAACATAGTATTATATGCATAAGATGACCGCTGGATGTCACTGAAATCAGGTGATGCCTGCGCGCAACGTTTGGAGGTTAGCTGTGAAAGTGTTTTCAAATGTTTTTGGTTAGCTTGCCTTCAAATAATATGGTTTTGTTGTGTTTTCATCGGTGATTTTTATTAAAAATAATAGTTAGTCTGCAGTTTTCGGATATTTTTAAACAGAGAATGTTGATGAACATTCGGACGAAGAGCTGATTGACGATGATTTGATGGCAAATCACGACTTGACTGGAATCAGCCTTCGACATCCTTTGGTGCAAGTCGTAATACCTTGCGAATATCTATTTAAAATGCACCACCAGCCAAAAAATTAAAACTACAGTAAACTGTTGCGTTCCTGAACCGCTGAATGTGGTGCATAAAGATATGTACGAAAAGCTGAAGTCTTATAATGCTTTTCAAGTGTTTTCATTATTCTTTGATGAGGAAGTGATTCAGTTTATTCTTGAGAGGATGATCAAATACGCTCGATTTAAAACCAATACCGAATTCTAGTAAGATATATACGAATTGAAGCGTTTTCTTGGTTTCTGTGTTGACCGGCTACAATGCATTGCCATCTACAACAGCTTATTATTCGTCTGACCTGACCTTGGGTGTAAGCGTCATCAAAAATGGAACCAACGTCCACATTTCGACCTTATAAAGCGCTATATACATTTTTGAGATAACAACAACCTAGATATAACCGACAGAATGGCTAAGGTATAATAATTACTAACGTTCCATCTTTATTTTTATTTGATGTTTTTCCGCACAAACTTTCCATCGACGAGCAAATGGTGCCATATTTCGGTGGACATTATTGCAAGATGTACATTTAGAATAAGCCAATCAAAGTTGGCTACGAGATTTGGTGTCTTGCTTCCTCCGAAGGCTACCTGTTTCCAAGCAATGCCATATTCCTGAGCATCTGATACATATGACCCCGTATTAGATCAAAGATTATCCTTCGTACTGTCTATGATGGAATATATAGAGTTCCCCGCACGCCATGAGTTATTTATGGACAATTTCTTCACATCTCACCATTTGATGTGTATCCTGAAGGATAAGAGAATATGCGCTACAGGCATATGTAAGCCAGTTCGCTTTCCTAACCTTGAAGCTTCAGCTAAGTTGAAGACAGGAAAGTAATTGCCTAAAGGTAACATTTTCTTCTATATTTCCCTTGCGCATAGCGAACATTTACCTAGCAGGTGAATTTAATGCGGTGGTAGACATAGAAAGCCAAATCCTCGTATGCCGTTGGTTAGGACAACCGTGAAGTAACAGTGGCCACGAACTATGATCGAATGGAGCCAGTAAGTCAAGTGCAGAGTTGGCAGAAATTGAAGAAAGACAAAAAGGCAAAGTTTTGAAGGAAGCATGCAAAAAATCGGTTGCCCAGCGTGCCAACACGAAATTATAATTTGAGAATGGGTGGGGTAGACCTCCATGATAATGGTATACAAAATTATCGGGTCAACATTCGGTCAAAGAAGTGGTACTGGCCTTTATTTGCATCTTGCCTGAGCAGCACTCTTTTAAATGGATGAAAGTTGCTATGCTTCTTTAGGAAGTACGAGCATGATATGGGAAACCAGATGACTAAGCGACAGAGAAAACCTTCCCAGAAGGCATTCCGTGTGGAGGTTACCCGTACTCTTTTATTGTCTTTTCCAAATCAGGTCAATGCCGAATTCGGAGATTCTCGTGTGATCCTTCATTCCCATCTTCCTAGATGGGAATCGTGTGCGTCGAATGCAAGAATTTCATTTGACATATCGTGGCGAATCTCGAATTCGTTGTGTTCTATGTAAAAAAAATCCAGCAGCTATCGATGCCGGGCCTGCAACCGCGCCCTTCATTTTGACTGCTTCGAACGGTATCACTTAGAGAATAATTTGGTTAGATTTGGTTAGTTTTCCTCATTCTAGAAGGTTTTTTCTAATATTGAATTTTTTGTTATTTTGTGTATTTTCCATTAATAAATCTTATTTTCATTGAATTATAAACATTGGCAATTATTTATTTTAAATTATCAATATAAATCATACAGTTTACTGCATTTTACCCATACTTGACGTAAATTTTGCTTAGGGGGTTACCTCCAAGCGTTGCGTTTAGGCATCAATTTTCTAGACACTCCGGTGAGAGGGTGGGCGGGCGGAAAATTCTAAAACTGATTTTGGGCTCTCCTTTTAGTCTATACTATCAGGTAATAATGATGATTCAAGTTATAAAAATAAAAATAAAATCATGGAGGTAATGGGTTAACAGCGTGGTTTCAATTAAATCTTAAAGATATTGAGGGACGCTCTATTCTGTATCAAGATGTACCAAATAACTATGTCTTTTCAGCTGGTAAAAAGGGGACGAGGCGACAGCGGGGAGGCGGCAACATCATTGATGTCATACGAGAATGGACGCAGTGCATAACAGAGGCTTTATTGTATTTGATGCCTAAAATTCTTAGACATCTATTTGTTTTAATTTTAATACAATGTATCCCTTCGATCTTCGGCTGAAGATTTTTTTCATCGTGGTGTTGCTGAAGAAACAGCTATTAATCTTTGTCTTTTAAACATACAGGATATTTAAATGAAAGAGAATTCATCTTGCAGAATGCAGGGCTTACCTGAACCTGATAAAAGTTGCAGTTTTGGACAAGTATCTGATTTTAATGTAATTTCTGAAAACACTTTAGGTGAATTGATGGCTGCCAAACTCAATGACGTACAACTTCAAGCATATAATTCTATTTTGAATAAGTTTTTTCACATGAAAATGATGACAATGAATGTTTCTTCATTGATGGCCCAGGCGAAACAGGGAAAACATACCTTTACTAAACTTTAATTCACACTCTAAGACGAAAAGGTAAAAGAGTTTTATCATACTGCTTTTAATTTACCCCTCAATTTACAGGACAATACAATATGTAAGGTCACATCAAAGAATCGGAAAATTATAACGGAAGCAGATATTATAATATGGGATGAAGCACCGATGGCCCCAGGTGTAGCTTTAGAAGTAATTGAGCGTACTATACGTGATATCATGAGAAGTGATTCTGTCTTTGGTAACAAAGTTATTGTTTTGGGCGGAGACTTTCGTCAGATCCTTCCAGTGTGTCGACGTACTTCACGAGGACAATTAATTGCCGCTTGCATAAAAAGCAGCATACTTTGGTACCATTTCAAAACTTTTCAATTAAAAACAAATGTCAGAGCTTTAGAAAGTGAAAATATATTTTCTAAATGGCTTTTGTACTTGGAAGATGGCAAACTTCCTTCTGTAGAAGGAACATTAGAGTCATCTGTGTTTATTACCAATGTAAATATTTGTCAAGATATTATTCACTATATATACAGTGAGACACATACAACTCCTGATGCCTTAGTGATAAGTCAACGTACCATATTGTGCCCTAAAAATAGTCATGTTTATGCAATCAATGAGGATGTACTTTAACGGAAAGCGCCCCTGAGGTGATATCTCACAAAAGCGGTGCTATAAAAATTTCAGCTGTAACTTAATTTAAGCCAAAATCATTACGGGGAACAGAAAAGGTAAAGTACATTTCATTTCTAGAATTTAAAACACTTTGTCGGATGTTACAATATAATTCAATATGTGCAGGAAACAGTTTCCAGTCAAATTAGCTTGACCATCAATAAATCTCAAGGACAAACTTTTGAACGGGGTGGACTATTACTTCCTGAACCAGTATTTTCTCATGGACAGTTTGAGCGTACATAGTCATCGTTATTTATACAAATTCTGACTGATTGGTATACAGATAATATTGTTTATAAAGAGATTTTTTCCTAATGAAAGTGTATAATATTATGTTGTAGATTGTAAAAAATAAAAGTATAATAAATTGTACTTGCTTAAAAAGTTTTGTTTTTTGACTCAATTTATCCCACCTGTAAGATTTTCCAGCCTAAGAATTAAGAGAGTTTTGGTGTATTTACTTTGACAATCGTTAGGTAAGAGCGTAATATTATTTCACCCAAATATGTAGATTTTTAGGACTTATCCCAATAAAATAATTCTTAATATATTTAAAAAAAATGTAATTAGTTTGACAGTCTTTTGGTAAGAGTATATTATTTTACCAAAGTTATATGTAATATTGTAATATGTTGATATTTTTTTATTTTCGAATTACATATAAATATTTTGCAATTTAATTTCGATTTAAAAATTAAATCATTTCGGTGGTATGGAAGAGGAAACATTTTTCTCATTGACGAGATTTATGTTGGGGTGAGGGGTGTTTAATGGTTCAGAATGTCTTTCTATTATATATCTACCCATTGATCTAATATCTACCTATTAAATGTAACTGTTAGTATCACTCAAACTGGGCGAAGCCCAACGAAGTGCCGCCCGCAGGGCCTAGCAGCAAAAACCCGCGGAGCGGGTTTTTAACTGCTAGTATAACAATATTTTTCTATTAATATATAATCTTTGTGCTATTTTTATTATTTTGTAAAATTATTAACCCCAACACAGGCTTGTCCCAGTGAGGTTAAAATTCTTACGTAAAAAACTCAATGTAAAGAAACAGTAAAATTCTTCAAAGACAACAAACACTCGTCAAGACTTTGGGAGACATACGAGTATCTCCCAGACTGAAACGGGATCATAAAAGTTATGCTATCACATTTTGTATTACGGTGAAAATTAATATTTAAACAGTTTTAGAAAGAGACATTGCTGCACGTTTAGTTTTAGTACAAAAAATTACCATCAATGGTTAGAATCTATGCTTCAAAAAAAATTGAAATAATTCTATGAAACAACAATTAGCTTTTGTAAATTATTTGTCAAAGTTTGCAAAAATTTTATTAAATATTTATGTGTTAAAAGAAGTGACAATAACTTTTATAATACCTTTGTCTAATTGAATATGTTTTCTAGTTTTGTGTAAAGTAGTTATTACAGTATAAACGAAAAAAAATCGATAAACTACTTTGAAAACATTATTTACATTTGCGTTAAAAATTTTAAATTTTTTTTCATTTGTCGATTTGTAATGGAAAAATCTGAAAAAGTCTTTTTTCTGCTTTCAAAAACAGTATTTTATTTGAAATAAAAGTGTACCTAAAGAATTTATGACCATGTTAATAAGAGTATAACAGTGTACCTGAACATTGGGTCTGGTGCTGAGAATGTACACAATCCCGTCAGCGATGTCAGCCGGCTCTATGAAGTTCATGGCAGCGAGGGCTAGGGTCACGTTGTTAGCCTTGAATTCATCTGCCACTTTCTGTATCAGTTCTGTCTTCACCAATCCGGGACTAAAACTCTGCAACAACGGTAATAATAAATGTCACCTACATTCCCGGGCATTAATTTATCTTTGACGCTTTTATGCACTGGTATCCCGATGTTTATCTGTGATTATGTTAGAAAAAAATGATTCTATATGAAATCACCAAATGAAACACGAGCATTCGCCTGTTGACCTACTCGTAGGTGTATTGCTGAGGAATCAAGATCAAACGCTTGTAATTTTACAAAAAGTGGAACGGGATTTGTTCAATCGGTATATCAACCCTATTTGCTCAGAACAACTAGTGTCATTGGTTTCTTTGGAGATGCTCCCGCGCCAAACAATATTTGAATATGTTCGGCATGTGCCGCGTGAGAATGAGTGGCTTGACTCTGTTTCTTCTTCTTAAAAAGACACAGTTTCCCTAAATATGACATTGTGCGAATTGAAAGAGAGGAGCGATGGATATTTGATGAACTTACGGAGACTCTAATGTTAGAGTTGAGGACAGAGAGCTCGTGGGACACAGTCTCCGTGAGGGCGGTGACTGCGTACTTGCTGGGGGAGTAGATACCGGCGTTAAAGCCCTGGTGGCGAGGGATCTGGTGGCCCACAATGCTGAAACACACACATAACATGTATTTATTCATATGTTCCTTACAATAATTTCTGAACAATAAGTACATATTAATCTTTTTTCAAATATTTTAATGTTTATAAATATTTTTTTTATGCATAGCACAAATGATGACAAGCCTGAAACACCCGTATTGTATAAATTGAAAAAATAATTGCCGCTGACGGAAATTGAACCCGCAGCTTTCTGACTGTCGGTCAGATTCTCTACCTTTGCGCTACGTCGGTTTATTCTAAGCCCGCCAAATAATTCAATGTGTACCCGTATGTTTCATTCAACATTTATTGCTTATTTAATTTGTCACCTGAAAAATAACCGAGATTTTCAGTGATGAATGCGTGTCTTTTATTCTCGAGATGTTTTTGCGAACTTTGACGGAGCACTGTTATTTATTAAATTATTTTAGAAATGTGTCTTAGTGGAGTAAATGAATTTAAATGAACAATCTTTAAATATGAATCTGAAACAGCAACCTCTTGCCTCAAAGTGAAGTGTGCTTCATCATTTCTTCCGTAATCTCTTAACATTGTTGAATTATTTTTTATTTATGAGGATGATAATAAGTGGAAAGTTGAACCTGTTGATATTGATGATTTGACCATCATCTCCTCGAGTCCTCATGCTCTTCGGGGCCTCCCGAGTAGCGATGCTCAGCGCTATCACATTCAGGTTCAACACCGTCGTCCAATCTGATGTCTTTCCATCTAGAATCAAACAACAGTCATTATGTTTACTGAAGAGAGACAATACCTTCAACTTTCCCACTGTTCTGATGGCAGTATGCTACACTAGCGCCTCCTAGCAGCGCGCCTTCTGCGGGTTGGTTTCCTTTATAATAATAATTATCATTACTGCCTTGTTGGTTTCAGACCTTAGATCATTATACATTGGTTGGTGCGATCCCAAACATACCATAGAGAGTATATATATATATATATATTATAAATACAAGTAATTACATAAATTGGAATTTAAAAAAGAAGAAGAAATTGAATGGTATATTGCACAAAAAAAATATAAATTATTGTAAATAGGCAAACATCATCGATTCAGCTGTTCTTTGTTGTTATTGATCAATTGGAATGAAGATTATTGGCGGGATCATCGTTATCCAATTTTGTTCAATACTCGATCCTGAACTCTGACGGGATTCCAATATGAAGACATTTCGTGAATTTATTGATCCTCTCTCTCACTCCTGCAACCTTTGTTCGCATTAAGGCTGCAAATATAAGAAGGCTCACCGACCATGTTGGAGGTGATGCTAGTGCCGGCGTTATTAACAAGGATATCCACTCCTCCAAACTTTTTCTCGATGGCTCTGAAGACCTCAACAATTTCATCCTCCTTGAACATGTCACACTTCATTGCGTGGATGGTCCCATTGGTCCTGGCCGCTAGTTCCTGGGACCACACAACAAACATATATAAACTCAACACAGTCACAATTCAACACTCCCTTAAAACATGATATAAAGTCATGAAAGGTAATAGGTAACATAGTTTATGTTTATATGTTTGTTTTCATCGCTTTTTATGACTTTATATCACTTTTTAAAGGTGTGTTAAATTTTCAATTTGTTGAGTTATCATCGAACATCATAAACAAGAAAGTCATTGAAATGCAATTTTCTCCTCCTTGAACATGTCACTAGGTTTTATAAGTTTTGATCGCATTTCACTACTGTCCATGAAAATTCTCAAGTCAAACATTGACATTGTAGATGCCTGTCAATTATTTCAAATAAAAATTTCAATATTTTACTTGGTTATGAAATATTAACAAAATGTTAGCTGTCAAATGGCTATAAACACTGATTAATTTTGTACTATCATTTCGATACCAGATTTGGTATATTAATCTATTTAATAACATACTAATATATATTACTAAATTATATTTTCTGTCTAAAAGATTTTAATCTGAATACAGAAACAGAATCAATCAATACAGAGACAATACAGAAAACCGGCAAACCTCTAATCTGAATATTGGAATGCAGATGGTAGGACTTTCTAGACGAAATCCTTCAATTCCTGATAGATTTTAACCTTGACCTGCCTAAAACGCCGTGTAAATCTTAAATATCCGAATTACATAACTTACCGCACCCACACCCCAGGCGCACCCAGTGCCCAGGCGGTGGCACCGCGATTATCGTAAAGTATTCCATAGATCACTATTTTGTGAATTGTCCCTCAGCCAAAAACATAGAAACTACCGCGATCGTCATCAATACCCCAAACAATGGTCCAATTAAATTCATCTCCGCTTACGGTCCTCCTAAAAGAAAATTAAATACTCCGGACCTGGATGAACTCCTAGGCATCCCATTTCCCACAATAATGGCATGCGACCATCATGCCAAGCACGGGTCTTGGCACAGCCAAAAAATGAAAAACAAAGGAATGTTTCTAGCCAACTAAGTCGCCAAAAAATCACAATAAACGCCCCCGATACTCCCATTTTATTCTTCAAATGCAAACCACGATCTCGACGTATTAGATGTAATCATTATGAAAAATTGCCCTCTTCTGTACATCATCCAACCGGTAAAAAACTAACCTCCGACCACGAAACTGTTATTTTGTTTCTCTTCGACGGCTCTCTACGTTCAGAACCATCTCATCAAACCACACGCAAACAAATCCAAAAGCAAACAAGGCGATAATTTTTTTAGAGTAAATACAAATCATATAACCATATTTAGCCTAAACATTTTAAGGCTAAATATGTTTGGGGTAAATATGTCTACGGTCTAGCATACCACGAGGAAGTGGAAGTATTAATGAAAGATTATGGACTACATATGGTAATGCTTAGTGAAACGTGTATTTCTGATGAAATTATCCACTCCGAAATTACATTTCCCGGTTATACCACTATCAGATGTGATTATTTCAGTCGTCATACAGGAGGATTTGTTATTTATATGTTAAATTTTTGTACATACAATAAACATAAATCTATAAATCATAATATATAAATGCACTTTTGTATCAATCTCCAAACCAAAAGATAAAATATTTTTAAAACGCCTAACCATGTATGTTTCTTATGTACTAGACATAAGAAACCCAAGCAGATCCTTCATAAAGATTAATCTCCCCATATTGCAGCCATGTTATCTTGCAAATAATTATACATAATATTTTTCCAACAACCATTATTATAAATTCATTATGAAAGATGTGATGGTCCTGACTTTCTACATTTCTACCTACGTTAAAATAATGATGATTTCTTCTGTCTGATCTGTAAAATGTTGTAACATCCTGGTCATTGTCCTTCGATTTTCCTAAGCTATTAGTGGCGCCCTTTAGAAGGCATACCTTAAAAGGAAACCCTAGCTAAGCCTTTCGATCCCCGTATGGAGTATACAGTAACAAGATCTTAAGTGTTATTTTCGCAATAATGCTCTTTTTCAGCGTTGTGTTATCTTTTTCGGTTTTGAAATTTAAATGAAGGGGACTTCCCCTATATGAACGAGCTATTAATGCATACGTTTGTGGTAATCCAGTTTCGTTTAAATTAGAGTGAGTGATCTCTTTACCATTGAAATTTTTTAAAACTTTTCTTATAAAACCGTGCGCTTAACCTACTCTCGTCCCCTACGGTACGCCTTACTCTAATACAGTAGTCGTCCCTTGTATTTTTTTTCTTTCCGACCTTAAATAAATCCGAGAACATGAAATAGTTTCGTTATTGCACAAATTAGTATAGTATAGTACCGACATGCATAGAGTGTCGGTTTTCGGGGAATTCCCTGCCATCTCAGCTCCGGGGTCGCCTCCATCTGTTTTAATATATATATTAGTTTTTGTTACTTGACAATTAATCTTTTTAAAGGGAAGGAATGAGAGGGGGGGGGGGAGAGGAGGAAGGAGAAAGGTAAACTATATGAATGAAATATTTTTCAAACTACGTTGGCTCCTCCACTAACCAATACGATAACGGAGAATGGTGATCAGAAATCAAACATTGACTCCGACGCGGCTAGACTGTCCCCCCATAGCTGGCAACCCATTTCATAAAGGTACCCTGACCTATGCGGATAACTACGGATTTTCACGTCCGAGAGAAAACGAATTAAGTCATCACCCCATTTCCGAAATCGCTCCAACGCCCATACCTCCGGAAGATCTACTGTACTGGCTCTAGATGGGGAAGGTAATTGCATCCCATATCATGATGCTAACGCGGAAAGTGTGTCATGTAGGTTTTGTCTGATGAGGCTCACCTCCCACGTGCTGTCAAACCTACATTCCACCTCAAAGAAGCTGTTGTAATTCCGCCAAGGGAGCGTTCCAGTTGGCTTACATCAGCTTCCCGGTCGACACCATTGGATAATGTAATAGCGCTGCGGACTTATCCTCACGTGATATCACGTCGTCGCCCCCTCTACGTGGATTTTACAGACACCCCAAGGTATCGCCATTCTAGACGCCCCGACAGCAAACCATGTTCCCGTTCATTACAAGGCGGCATCACAATTTTTCATTCCTCTCTCGCGCCCCTCACGCAACATGGTCCCATCAGAGGGAATAGTTTTCAACATCCCGTTAGTCCGCTCCGTCCACGATGGCAACCCCTATCACATGATAGCGTGAGAAAAAAAATCCTTCTGATTGGTCCGTATTTGTGTGATACGTTATTACAGCGTCACTATCTGTCATTAACCAACTACGAAGCTTAATCGAGGTTTAAATTCGGGAATGAGGTAAAGGTTTGCGAATGATACTACCGAGATAATATCGGACTTGTTGAGGAATCCTGAAAAATTGACATGTTGGTTTTATAAACATATTAAAATGGATTAGTGGTAATTGTTAGTCGACAGATGTCAGCATCGTTCGTTCTGAGTTAAACTGGAACACCTCAATTGGAAATGAAAAACACTTACCAAGCTCCTACCCGCTAAATAGCAACATCCTGTCGTGAATCACACGACCATTGCTCTTGGGTGGAGCGTCCCCTAATTACTACTAGATTTATCCTGAGATGGTAACCTAAAATTTTATATCTTAATCCGAGATATCTACAATCTTATTTTCCTAATTTTGTTGTGTTATCCACACTACCCACCGTAATGAATGTACTTCGAACTTTCCACCTCCCACTAATCTATATTTGAATTGCCTTTCAACACCCAACACCCCTCCCTAACCTAGCAATTATTGAAATCTATCAGCTATGTCTTTTATTATGTTTAACACGTAATACCCGGAGGTTCAAAATAAAACACATGCGGCGATGGTGGGTCCAGATTGACCCGGCTGAAATGATGAAATTAAAAGGCTTTTTAAACAAAGTCACAAACAAAAATTACAATACTAGAAATGTGCCCGAATGGTTGACAACATCTGCGCGGGACTGTGAGAGACAAAGGCGGAAGGACAGAGCAAGAGATATGCTGTTTCTTCGGCTGCTCGAATTCAACTGAGAAGAAATGGAATTTTTGCGTGTTTTTATACACAATTATTCTAATAACTTCAGGGATATTATTTTGTTTATCATCAAGTTTATCATCAAGTTTTATATCAAGTTTATTTATAATACGGCTTTGATCGAGCCTAACACTCGCGTTCCTATACAGTTCAAGAGACATTTAGGTATATAAATTTTCAATTATAAATTTATTTATAATCCAAGACTTTATCAAAATCCTAAAGGGAGATCTTAACACTTGCGTTTTATTTTGTTAGAGAAAAACTTTTATGTATATTATTTTAATTATAAATTTATTTATAATTAAAAAAAATATATAATTATAATATTATAATTAAATAATTAAACCGTAAAATGTATAATATACCTCATATGTATATATGTCAGCGACATGTCATTGGTACCAATTATTGTACTAACTTTTATAACTTTGTAACTATTGTCATCTATATAATTATGTACTGTTTGTTTCTGCAATAAACAAAAATAAATAAATAATCCGTGACTTTATTAAAATCATGGAAGTTGAATAGCTCACAAATGTCCCTTACCTTGATTTTGTCTTCCCGTCGCGCGAGCCCCACCACAGTAACCCCTTTGTCCGCCAGGGCCAGTGCAGTGGCGGCCCCGATGCCCGAGCTAGCCCCCGTCACCACGGCAACCTTGCCCCCCCACCTCCACTCCGCCGCACCATCCCGACCTCCCAGGAGCGCAACCAGCACCAGCGGAACAAATGACTTCATTTACACTTTCGTTTTTATTTTTATTTACTTGAAATGAGTAATATTATTGATTCTTTGGAAACAACATATCTCAGTTTTCATCTTGGCAATTCAAGATTATTTTAATTGTAATATAAATTAAATGAGTTACATTAAGTACATATATTTTTTTTAAATTATATTAGGTAATATTTGGTCACGCATAGCGAACTGTCAATATATATGCAGACCCTTTCGATATATTTAAAACCTCTTCATCGTACATCAAAGCAAATATAATTAGTTGTTTATATAACTGATATGTTTCTGTATTATGTTTGCGAAATAAAACTAACAAGTTTCTGTGTATGTTTGTAAAATTACAAGTATTTATTGTACTGATACGTATTATATGTGTGTACTGACATGTATTTCTGTATGATGTTTGTAAGTTTTTGACATATAATTATGTTTGTAAAATAACATCTAGGTATCTATATTGTACCGATATGATATTTCTGTATGAGGTTTGGTAATTTTTCGACATGTGTTATGTTTGTAAAAGCCTTATGGGCGTTAAATAATAAATACATGTTTTGTGTAAAATAATATATATTTTTTTTAAATAATTATTTTTTTATTTGTATGTTCTGATTGGTTGATAATACAGCGTAATTGGGGAAAGGACATGATTAACTGGGGGTAAAGTGCACAATCTTCGGGAGGTGATTCTACATAATGGTAAGTTAGTAGAAGTAAAAAAAGTTGTGGGGTTGTGATTTTGAATGTATTTTTAAAAACTTTTCTTCAATAATTACAGTATCTTTTTGTGGCATTATTTTAACTTAATTTAACTTTGTAAATACACTATTAAATCAAAAAGGATCATCATGCTTCCAAAACAAATGGTTTCTTCGTCAGGATAAACATGATATTGTTATTACTGTTTTTTACAGTTAGAGAAATAATTTCAGTGTGCGTTTACTTCTTAAAAGATTGCATTTTTTACGTGATTAGTGCAACTTTTGCATTTCTCCACTAAAAGTGTAATTACCCTTGGTGAATGACCTTATAATATTATTAACTTTACAAAAGGTATTTCTAAAACCTCCAACAGGCATTCAACGTTACAAAGACAAGATTCCAAATCTTCAGTTACCTCCATAACTTGTTGGGGAACATGGCTTGACGCAGCTATATTTATGCTAACAATTACGACAAATGTAAAATAGTAAAATTGATTAGTTTTCAGACAATCTTTGATAATTCTGTTTTTTTTTTATTTTTGTATAAATAAGGTTAACGAAAATATATAAAAAAAATATTTTTTACATTAAATAATAATACTCTAATAATTAAAAGTTATCTAATCAAAAAGTATTCCTACCTGCTACTAGCTGCTCCTAGCTGCTTCTAGAACTGAACTTGAATGTGAACCAACCGATAACTGTGAACGTATTTATTCGGTTTGATGCAGCTCTTGAAACTGGTTTAACCCATTGGTTCTCGAGCAAGTTAACTCTATTCCTCTCAACTCTCTTTACGTGTTATTTAATGGAGGTCCCCGTTAAACGCTGGTTCTAGGTGCGTTTAAGCTTTCCATAAAATTGTAATAAGCTCACAAGCTTAACAACATGACATTTGTCCTCTTCTGCTGATTCGTTCAAAAGCTGAAACGGACTAAGAATGGGCATTTAACAGGAACCTTTCAACTTAACAAAAACAAATTGCCACTGAATGCCCCATTTGATGAGTTTGTCACACCCGAATTTTCGCGAAACAACTGGGCCTAATGTGGCTAGTGTTCGGCCACAAATGAACAAACTGTACATTAGGTACTATTCCCATCTTATTTTTTACCAATCCATTGGGTTTGTATTCATTTGGTCCCCAATTTGCACACAAAATAGGAACGAGTTATTAAAACAATATGTTTTAGTTCAAGGATACAATCAGGATACGGAGGGTTAAAGATATAATTGAAGTACCTATCAACGTTCTGACTGGTGATTAGAGATTACACTGCTACTCAAATGGTGGTCCGTGACCAACATCATAGTACAAAACTATTAAACAATACATGTTTACAACAATTCTTTAAAAAAATTGCCAAGGTTCTGTTAATTAGGTAAGGTTAGGTTTTTTTTACAAGAAAAGCTTGTAGATTTGATTAAATTACTTTATCGTCCATTTTGAAATTAAACTAGTTGGTGAGTTCGTATTCTCTTCCGTTGTGATCTTATTACCCTTTCCAGATACATTATAATCCTAGTTTTATTTCGGAAGATACTAACTTCAAATATTGTAATTTAATATATAAATATAAATATTTTAATTTAATTTAATTTCTTTGAATAATCTTTTAACCTTATCATTTTTTATTACGTAATAATATAATATATACTCATCAGTGGCGGTTCGTGTATTTTCAGTGTGAGCTAGTGTGGTAAGATACAACACTATGGACGTTGTTGCAGCTGAAAAATTTTTTTTTTATAAATATTTTCAGGTTTCTTCCAGTTTTGTGAAGAACAGGGCCTTAAATTTTCCAAAAAAGGAGACGAAAACATTATTAATGTCTTTTTTTTTTGTTTTTTTTTGTTTTTGGGGTGTTATGCCGTGTTGCGCTAACTCCTTCTTTAGCCGACGTTTCGGACAGCGTTACAGTGTCCATCATCAGGGCAGATCCGGTAGATCCGAAGATGTGTCCGGTGGATCTACCGGATCTGCCCTGATGATGGACACTGTAACGCTGTCCGAAACGTCGGCTAAAGAAGGAGTTAGCGCAACACGGCATAACACCCCCAAAACAAACAACAAAAATGCTTTTGGCCGTGAGAATCTAAAAACTTACCATTATTAATGTCGTATTTTTCAATTTTACCACTCTAGAGCTCACTGAAAAGTCACGGACCGCCACTGAAAAGCATATATTAATATTATTACGTAACAAAAAAATTATAAGGCTTGAAGATTATTCAGGAGGCAGACTTGGTTTTATTTAAATACTGTTTGTTTCAGATGTTTTCATTTTTTTTCAAAATGACCAGTTTTTTTTGGTTTTTTAAATCATTTGCATTACTCGTTTCTTTTGTTGTTTAAGTGAATTATAGAGCTTAGTGGAGAGATATTCGTGGTGCTTTTGTCTAAAAGCAGTTTTAAATTAAGGTTATATACCCTGCTCAGCGCAACATAAAAAAATATTTGCTTCACAGCGCATACGCGACATACTATTAAATAACGGTACTATTAGGTTTAGTACTAATAATTAAATCACAATAATTAAATAGGTTATCTAACGTTTACCAAGAAAATATTTTTTAACTATCAGAGGAAGGCTTTTACGTGATTTAGTGAATGATACAGAGACCAAAAAAATATCAAGATTTAGAAATCAAAAAATTGTTAAAGAAATGAACATAATAAATGTAGGTACAAAAGGTTGCATTGAAGCGTATATAATAATAAGAAAAGAGAAAGAAAAGAACAGATACTAGGTTTTAAATTGCAAATTGCATAAAAAATAATAATTTGGTGTAGGTACATAATTTACAAATGCGTAATATATACATAACTAACTTTACTTAACTTTAAAAATAAAGACAAACATTCCCGGGTTACGAATTACCTGCAAATCTTAGAAAATCTCCTGCTACCATCATTCATCCATTTATTAGCGGAAATTGTTGCTCGTGTCGTGATGGAGGATTTATCCAGACGAGAAATTGAACTCACGACGTCTGGGTGGGAACCAGACACCATGACACACTGACCGGTCTAATATTGTAATATATCCTCCATGACGCTAGAACACAGAATAATAATTATTATATATTGAAGCCATAATTTTTTTTCCCATTATACATTTTCAACCCGCGCAAGATTCTAGACTTAGAGACCTTACTTCTTGTCATCAATCATCATGAAAAAAAACCATCCAATTTAATATATTATGTTACACGTTATGCTCTTTGCTAATTAATGTGGCCGATGCTTTTAATGTGCCTCTATTGAGGTATAAAGCTGTACTATTTAAACAATACATCAGTGCATATTTAAACCAAGCCACTGCATAAATATTTTTAGGCAAACCCTTTTTAAACGATTGTTTATCCACTTATATTGAAAGAGATTATCTTATGTGTGCCTAACAAGTATACTCGCGGGATATCCCGTGCACTTTTTTATACTCCGAAAGCGGACTTCTGCCTTTCATATATAATCAATAGAGCGACTTAACTGCTTAACTATTCTGCATTGACCATCGAGATGTTTAAAGTCACTTACAGAAATATGGTGTATGTCGAAAAGTAGTAAAACTGCCCTCACGACCTTTTATACTTACAACTTAGTTGTACCTCAAATTTATAATCTTCTCCGTAATATAATGGTACATAACCGTTTTATGGAATCACGAACATGAATAAATAAAGTTTTTGTTTGTTTTTCTGTTATTTTGTGCTAATGTACATATAATTTTCCTTTGTTTTGTTTACTTCCAAATAAATAATTGCCGTTAATTCTAAATAAATATTTTTATGTTAGATGTGACTTCAATACCTATGTATGTTGCATACACACATACGTAAATACATCTCCTTCCCCTTGTTCTATTAGGATCGTGATCCCATCCTCCTCTTGCTCTCTCCCTGGGCTACTTCAACGGCCTCCGGCCTCGGACAGGCCTGTTATGGACGGAGGACGGAGACCCAACTATGTCTGTGATGGCCCATTTGTCGTCTTCTCTCTGGAAGAGCACCCAGAGTTTTCAATATATCTTAACAATATCATACACATTTATACATACAACGCAAGTGAACTCTATACTCGCGATATACTATTTCTCTAAATAAGCAATATAGCCAGTCCAAAGAAGGCCTAAAATCAACACTGTTATACAAAACAGGCTATAATTTCTTAGGAAGTGATTTCAATACACCTGGCACAAGGTACAAGGCATAGAGCATTTATTCGTTCAATTTGGTGGGGGGGTCAGAGAGGTCTGCGAGCCAGTCTAGGGCCAACCGTTGCTCTGTGGACCTTATCAATCCCACCGGGGAATTAATGGAGCGGGCATTCGTTGACAACATGTTCGGTGGTCTGCACCGTGAGATGGGAACTTCCCACTTATGTTTTCACCTATCTTCTGGAGTGAGAGG
The DNA here is from genome assembly GCA_026573805.1 of Hesperophylax magnus. Lineage (NCBI taxonomy): Eukaryota > Metazoa > Arthropoda > Insecta > Trichoptera > Limnephilidae > Hesperophylax > Hesperophylax magnus. The sequence continues at coordinate 14,452 of JAIUSX010000709.1, read as the reverse complement.
TAATCGAAGGAGACTTTCTCCTTCCATCCAGAAGGTTTTTAGGGACTTCAAGTGGCATGCAGGGGTCATAAAATAATATAGCACCCTTTAGGTAATGTTTTGCGAAAACGGCGCTATATAAATTAGCCAAATATTATTATTACTGCTCATTCTTGTATCCTTTCTTATTTCAGATCAAATGCTTGTCGATAAATGTTTTTCTGGCAACACTTTCACAAAAAAATATTGTTGCTTGTATCATTAGCCATACAGGTACATCTCTATATGTACATACACTAAAAGAGAGCAAACTTAATTTTTCTGAATGAACATAATTGTGTGGGTGTATTACACAAAAAATGATATCATTAACCATTTTGTTCTCTACAGTTATATGATGATACTTTTTTAATATCATTAGAATACACATAAAACATGCAGGAGTTTATTTGTTCGTCCGTAATGTGACCATGAACTCAGCAAACAGAATTTTTGATTTCCCTCGTAGGTACATACATGGCAAAAATAATCGAAATTCAAATGGTTTTATGGTAAGTAACTTGTTTAATTAAGCAATTGTAATTCTGTCAAATTATTTGCAACATAATCATTCTTATGAATTCCTCGCCTGAGCACCTTTGAGCACCTCTGCAGCGTGGTGGTCGAAACATAATTATGCAAAGAGGTCCAATGTAACTACCAAAATAGGTGGGATACTCGATTAGCAATCAGGCGGATAGAGTTAATACCAGCAGCGGGTTCCGACTTAACTTATTTTCTTAAAAACTTATGCTTATGCTGTGACAGGGTCTGAGTAATAGCTGGATTTTAGTGTGCATATTTCCTAGGAATAGGAATACTGAGTGCATGTCGTAAGTGCAAACATTTGTTTTATTGCTAAACAACAATTCATTTTTATTGTTATTAACTGTTATGGTATTATGAAAATGATTAGCAATCAGGCGGATAGAGTTAATACCAGCAGCGGGTTCCGACTTAACTTATTTTCTTAAAAACTTATGCTTATGCTGTGACAGGGTCTGAGTAATAGCTGGATTTTAGTGTGCATATTTCCTAGGAATAGGAATACTGAGTGCATGTCGTAAGTGCAAACATTTGTTTTATTGCTAAACAACAATTCATTTTTATTGTTATTAACTGTTATGGTATTATGAAAATGATTAGCAATCAGGCGGATAGAGTTAATACCAGCAGCGGGTTCCGACTTATTTTCTTAAAAACTTATGCTTATGCTGTGACAGGGTCTGAGTAATAGCTGGATTTTAGTGTGCATATTTCCTAGGAATAGGAATACTGAGTGCATGTCGTAAGTGCAAACATTTGTTTTATTGCTAAACAACAATTCATTTTTATTGTTATTAACTGTTATGGTATTATGAAAATGATTAGCAATCAGGCGGATAGAGTTAATACCAGCAGCGGGTTCCGACTTAACTTATTTTCTTAAAAACTTATGCTTATGCTGTGACAGGGTCTGAGTTATAGCTGGATTTTAGTGTGCATATTTCCTAGGAATAGGAATACTGAGTGCATGTCGTAAGTGCAAACATTTGTTTTATTGCTAAACAACAATTCATTTTTATTGTTATTAACTGTTATGGTATTATGAAAATGATAAGCAATCAGGCGGATAGAGTTAATACCAGCAGCGGGTTCCGACTTAACTTATTTTCTTAAAAACTTATGCTTATGCTGTGACAGGGTCTGAGTAATAGCTGGATTTTAGTGTGCATATTTCCTAGGAATAGGAATACTGAGTGCATGTCGTAAGTGCAAACATTTGTTTTATTGCTAAACAACAATTCATTTTTATTGTTATTAACTGTTATGGTATTATGAAAATGATTAGCAATCAGGCGGATAGAGTTAATACCAGCAGCGGGTTCCGACTTAACTTATTTTCTTAAAAACTTATGCTTATGCTGTGACAGGGTCTGAGTTATAGCTGGATTTTAGTGTGCATATTTCCTAGGAATAGGAATACTGAGTGCATGTCGTAAGTGCAAACATTTGTTTTATTGCTAAACAACAATTCATTTTTATTGTTATTAACTGTTATGGTATTATGAAAATGAATTTTACAAAAATTTGTCCGGTGCTATTTTATTCATCTAAGATTTATTTTCTGGTTTGCTTTATTTATAAAAATTTTAGTGATTACACTTTTTTGTTTTCTACAGCCACCATACTAGGTACATGCTCGTATTATAGTAGTCAAAAATGTGGTAGATTAAAAATCTTTTGTCATGTATGCAATATGTACCATAGAACAAGGCAATTACAAACTTTTAACAATAAATTTAAAAACAAATGTTATAATTTTGCTCTTACTACGAAGAATTACTGAAGCGTTTCCGACGTAAACTAAAATTTCTAATAAATTTTAAAATGTTTTAAGAAATTAATATGTTCTTGTATAACTTTAAAGTTAACCTACTCGAGTAAGTTTTATTGTATTTGCGGAAGTTGTAAGAAAAATGAGAAAGCAGAATAGTATTTCTCGGCAAGCCAGAAAAAAATCAAATGCATTGTTTTACAATATTGGAGCGGAAAGTAAAAAGCACCAGTTCGGGTTTTCGTATTAGTCCAATTTTCTTCCCAGGAGCGAATCATGTTGGATTTATGAATTGGGATGACGTCAGAGATAGGAATTCTAAAATGTAAAGGATTAGAGCCAGAAATTGTTCCAAGTTTAGCTAGAGAATCGGCTTTCTCGTTACCCTCAATTCCTAAATGGCCAGGGACCCAAACCAATATTGTCTCGAAATTTAATTCATTTAAAGATTTAAGGGTGTTTCTGATATTATAAATAATATAGTCTTCTGGTTTATGGATATTTGAGGAAATTTTCAACACTGCGCTTAGTGAGTCAGTGCACAGTAAGGCTCGTCGAATATTGAAAAGCTGGATTTGACTCAAAGCTTGTTCAATTGCGAAGCATTCTGCAGGAAATATAAAAAATTCTTTAGGCAATTTATAAGACAAATCTAAATCGAATTCGGGAATGTGTACCGCAGCTCCACAATCTTTGTTATCAGACTTAGAACCATCTGTGTAAATGAGTGAAAATTCTGGAAACTTAGAAGATGTAATGTTTTTAAATTTTTCCTCAACATTTTGATTAGAAGAGGTTAAAATATCAGTTCGGAAGTCTGAAGTTATAACGTTGGGGATATAATTGATGGAATCAAATGGGATGGTGAAAATAGGAAGGATAAGATCTTTTTGTAGATTTTGGAGGGAAGAAGACAGAGATTTGAATGAATGAAAACTTTTTAGAAGGAGAGGAAGTCGATTTTTATCTGTCGATCTTTTTTCGTTATTTAAGTTATTGAACAAATAATCAAGGCTTTGTTCTAAAGGGTGACGCGATATAGAAAAAGATTTAAAAATATATTTATCAGCCAGGAATTGTCTCCTCAAAATTAAGGGGGGATCAACACATTCTACCTGGAGAAAATTAATTGGAGAAGATTTCATCGCTCCAATAATTATTCTGAGCGCTTTGGACTGAATTCTTTCAAGTTTTTTGTCCAAATATTTAGGAAGAGGATCGAAAAGAAATGTTCCATAATCCAAATGGCTTTGCACTAGAGCACCATACATTAATTTAAGAGTAGTAGGATGAGATCCCCACCACACTCTGGAAACAGCTCGCATAATATTTAGCCCCTTTTCACACTTAGCCGAAATGTTCTGAATATGCGGGAGCCAGGAAAGTTTATGATCTACAAGTAGTCCAAGAAATTTAATTTGCTTAACGATTTGAAGAGGGACATTATCAAAGCAGACAGAAAAGGGGGGTATTTTTCTTTTGCGCGTAAAAGCCACTACTTTGGTTTTAGACGTAGCTAAAATCATCCCATTTATCAACAAACAAACTTTAATATTATGTAAAGCCAAATTCAATTCCTTCGCAGCGCGCGATAGATTTTTGTGTGATAAATATATAAGGAAATCATCAGCAAAATAAAGTCGCTTGATAAATGAAGGAATTACACTGTCTAAATCACTTATATATATATATATATTAAATAATAATGGACTGATTACGGACCCCTGAGGTAACCCTTTTCATAGTTTGCGATTTATCGTTTTCGAGGAAAAGTGAATAATAATGGATCTGTCTGTTAGTAAATTACTAATAAATTGAACTAGTTTTAAGGGAATTTTTATTTTAATTAATTTTTCTTTCTCAATGTTAATTAATACATCGTCGTAAGCTGACGAAAGATCAAAAAATGTGGCCAGAGTGCAAGAATTAAGGGACTGAGATATACGGATGTCTGTTGTTAACACACTTAAATTATCTATGGTTGATTTCTTTTTCCGGAAGCCATATTGATTAGGAGAGATAATTCTATGATTTTCAACAAACCATTCCAATCTGTTCTTTATCAAGTGTTCTGCTACTTTTATTAAACATGACGAAAGATCAATAGGACGATAGGATGAGATTTCAGATGGATTTTTGCCTGGTTTTAAAATCGGAAGGATTTTTTGAACTTTCCAGACTTCCGGAATAAATCCTGTTTCGAACATGTAATTAATTAGGGATACAAAATATTCAACCGACATGTCTGAGAATGCTTTAATGAAACTATATAAGATTCCATCAGGGCCAGGAGAAGAGTCTGGAAGGGAATTGATTACTCGATTTAATTCACTTACTGAGAAAGGAGAGTCCAGCCAGCTAGAGTGAGATGGATAAGAAATAAAGGAAGGCATTTCCTCACATCTGGCAACTGACGGAGGAGCTATCTTATCAGCAAAACCTATAATAATTTCTTCTGGAATATGTTTGGAACGCTGGGGAGTATATGACGAACCGAGTTTTTTTTAAATTGGACCATACGGATGACTGGGGAGATTCAGGAGACAAGCGTTCACAGAATTTTCGCCATCCAGACCGCTTTTTGTTTTTCAAAACGCGTTTCGCTTCTACCTGGGCGCGTTTCACAGAAAGGTAATTTTCAAAAGACATACATTTAAGGAAAATGGAAATTGTTTCTCTTCTGGATTTAACGACACTAGTGCATTCTTCAGGTGGAATGTTTTATCTTAATGTTAACATTACGTTTTTTAAGTGTTTTTTCTGCAGCTTTTATCATCATGTTAGGAAATAATTCACATTGTAAACTAGTGTTGACAAGGGAAAACTTAGATGCTTGAACAATGGAATCTAATTCTGAAGAAATATTTCTCCAATTCGCGTCTTTCGTTTTAAATTTAAAACTATTGTTTATCGAAAAGGAATGCGTGAAAGATAGATGGTGGAAGGTAATTTTTATAGGAAAATGGTCACTGGAAAGGGGATTTTTAAGAATGTTCCAAGAACATATGGGAATCACCGAAGATGAGCAAAGAGATAAATCGACTGCACTTTTCCGATGTTGAGGGGCAGTGAAACGAGTTGGAGATCGGTCATTTAGAATACATAAATTATAGGAATCCATAAAATCTAATAGATTATGGCCAGAACGGTTTGTTAACTCACTGCCCCAAGAAGGAGAATGAGCATTGAAGTCCCCAAGTATCATATACGGGGGACGAATCTGGGATATAAATGTTGACCATTCGTTTTCAACAAAAATTGTAGAGGGAGAGATATATATTGATAGTAATGTAATATCAGATACAACAGCTGCTACTATCTGAAAATTATTGGAGAGAGTGTGGAAAATGGTTTGTTTAAAAGGGATAGAATGATGTATAATAAGAGCAGTGCCACTTTTGCCATCCAGTCTTTCATGTCTTAGACAATGATATCCGGGAATTTTAAATTGATAAGAGGGTTTTAACCACGTTTCGGAGATGGCAGCAACTGAAATATTATGTTCATCAAGTAACTGTACAAGATCAATTTTGTTGGCGAATAGACTTCTCCTATTCCATTGAAGTATTTTGCTCAGTTGCGGATACATCGGGAAGGCTAGAGAGTAAAGATTTCTTATAATCGGCAGCGTTGGACGGTACTTTATTGTTATTTGAAAGGATCGTAATTAATAGGGTAATTAGAGTTTGAATAAAAGAAGAATTTTTAATCGTGACTTTAGGTAAGATATCGGAAGTGGAACAGTTTTTTAAGGCAGTCCCATTGAGAGCCTGGGATTTATTATTCCCATTCGGGTTAAGTAAAAGATCATTATGTAGTTTTATATCGAAAGGAGGAATCAATTTTGGATTAGATTTTATCGGTTTGAAAATTGTTTCTTTGTGGGAAGATGATAGAGGGGATTTAGGGGAAGAAAAATGGAAGAGAGAAGCGTTAGACGTTATCTCTGCAAAAGATTTTTTCGTAGGACGGAATAATTTAGAGGCCTGAAAGTAGGAAATGTTGTCTGCAGCCATTGACTGTTTGATATTTCTCTGTCTAGATAACTCTGGACAGGCCACACTAACAGCAGTATGGTTGCCCTTACAATTCATACAAATAGGGTTATTCGTTGTATTTTGACACTGTTTAAAGGGATGTTCTTCTCCGCAATGGAAGCAACGAGGAGGGGAACGACAAATAGGTTTTGAATGGCCAAAAGGACAACAGTTGAAACATTGGATAGTTGGGAATCTGTATACTTCAACGGGAAGAGCGTTATAATAAATAAATACACGGGATGGTAATGTTTGACCTCCGAAAGTAATAACAACGGATTGGGAAGGTTTTCATATAGTGGTGCCGGTGGAAGTATCCTTGAAATTCAAACGACGTGCTTTTAAAACTTTTGGAGTTAATTGAGAGTCATTAAGAGCGTCTACTAGTTCTGTTTCTGATAGATCGGTTAGGATACCTCTTACTCTGCCCATTCTGGTTAAATTTATTTAATTATTTATTTATTTATTTATATATATATACGCCTAAAAAGGTTTTTACATAAAGTGATACATGATGCAGTACAATAAGAGAATATGTATTATACAGGAGATATTGACAGTAAACAGATGTAATCCATTTTAAAGAAGGAAAAAAATAACATAAAGTAAAAAAGAAATTACAACAACATTACATATAAAACAAATCATTAAAACTAATTTACCAAAGCTACTCTTATTTGTAGGATTCAACAAAGTGTTGATGTAGATTATGCTTAATTCTATATATGTTCAGATCATGCATCCTATTGGTCAGTGAGTGTGTCTGATAGTTGGTCGGGTATGTATTACAGAAGAATGTTATATTTTGCCTTGTATTCCTAGTCGGCACATGTAGTTTAATAGTGGCAAGGATGGCAGGACTATCAATTAAGTTGTTAATGACTCTGTGTAACACAACCAGGTCTGAAATAATTCTCCTGTCAGACAGTGTTATTAGATGCAATTGATTCATCAAACTGACATAATTAATGTAATCAATAGGAATTCCGAGCTTAAAATTTACGTACTTAAGAAATTTGTGCTGAACTCTTTCTATATTATTAGAGTGAAATTTATATAAAGGGGACCAAATAGGTGAATTATACTCCAATTGACTTCTGACTAATGAAGTATAGAGGGTTCTCATACAATCTATGGACTTAAAATCGGTTAAAGTTCTGCAAAGGAAGCCAAGCATCTTTAAAGCCTTATTAGTTATATAGTTGATGTGTTCAATGAATGACAAGTTTTCAACGAATATTACACCCAAGTCACGAATATGTGATACTGGTATTAATTTAATATTATTTAATGTATATTCATGTAATATATTATAACGAGTTTTGGAAAATCGTATTACTTGACATTTCTGAATGTTCAAAAATAAAGCATTTTGTTCACACCATTGATGAAATTGTTCTAAATTACTCTGTAAAATTAGACAATCGGATACATTTCGTATTCTTTTATATATTTTTAAGTCGTCAGCAAATAGCAGAACTTCTACATCATTAAATTGGTCAACAATGTCATTGATGAATAATAAGAAAAATATTGGGCCGAGGTGGGACCCTTGAGGAACCCCACTTGTGGCCTCGAATATATAAGATTGTACAGAATTTATCTTAACACTAAGCACCCTATGGCTAAGATAACTAACAATCCAACTCAATTATTTACCTTTGATGCCCAACGATCGAAGTTTATAAATAAGTATGTGATGTCGAACCTTATCAAAAGCTTTACTAAAGTCAGTCTATATACTGTCCACTTGTTGTTTGAGACCCAGAGATTCAGATATGTAATTTTCATAAATCATTAAATTACTTAAGGTAGAGCGACCTGTGATAAAGCCATGTTGGTTAGGAACAATAATGTTGTTGATAGGTTTTACAATGATATCTACGACTAATTTCTCAAAAACTTTCGGTAAAGCAGACATTATACAAATTGGTCTATAGTTTGATATATCGCTTTTATCTCATTTTTTATGAATAGGGGTTAAATAACTCTTTTTCCACTGAGCTAGAAAAGAATCAGAACTTAAATAATTGTTAAAGAGTTTATAAAGAGGATATATCAGACTACTAACACAGGTTTTGAAAAATATTGGAGGAATACCATCCGGTCCAGCAGATTTATTGCTATCTAATTCTGTATAATTTTCAGGGTAATTATGTACCACTAGTGACATCTATGAAAGCTAAATTATGTTATTCATGAAAGGTTCTCGCCTCTGCTAATTGCTTGATTAAATTCTGTCAGCAAAGACGATTTCTGTTTTGCGGCCTCTTGAATTTGAATGTCAACAGTCTTTGTCAGGTTATAAAAAGGTGGTCTTTGCTTACAAACGCTCTAATACGAAAACAATCAAAGGTTTCACCTCTCCGAAATAACTACGGGAACTAGTACCGGTACCCAGAGTAGTTATTAAAAAGTGCTTAATCATACCTGTGAAATTGGAAGTTTATTGTCAAATAAAAAGTGATTCAGTTTAACTCTCAAGAATCTGACTTATTATTCTAAGGACCCCAATTTATAACATGGTCCTAGCGATCCGGATATTGTAATCCAAGCGAGATTACAGAAATTTAAACAAAAACCAAGCGGCCAAAAATATTGAAGAGATCCTTGAGAGATCAAGCTGGAAGTAGCTGGAAGTCTGAGAACCTGGAAACACGCCATCGCATCAGACAGATAAGTCCAATCCTTCCAAATCCAACTCCTATCACATCTAGAATTCCCAAAATATATTTATTATTTTATTCAAATAATAATTTTAAAAATAATTTGTTACAAGATATTCCGATTTACTGTTTGTCAACATCATAAAAATTGCAAGTCATAACTTAATTTTGTATGACATTTCACAATAACAATATTAGCTACGTGTTTTATGTGCAGATTTTATCGAAAATAGTAAACATTGTAAGGATTTTGTCATCATTTCTTTCAAATTGGAGTATTAATACGCGAATAATTTACCAGTTTTAGTGAATTATTTTGTGATCATTTAATTATCGGAAATTTATTGTCGCGATTCATAATACGATGGAGAAATTGAAAGTATTAGTAAACAAACGCCGAGTTTTAAGGGGAAAATTAACCAGATTCAATGATGCATTGAATACTCTTTCAGCTCACGAAATAAAACTAAGATATGACAGAATTAAATCTATAATTGATGAATTTGAAGTTATTCAGGATGAAATTGAGGAAATCTCAGATGTAAATGAAAGCGAAAATGCTTCTCAGAGAGAATCATTTGAAAATCAATATTATTCATTAATGGCAACGGCCAAAGGTGCATTAGAATCCGTAGAACAATCGAGGGTAGAAATAAAATTACCTGACCTAAAGTTACAAGAATTCCACGGAGATCAGAAAAATTGGAACACCTTTGTAGAAACTTTTAAGAATATAGTTCACAATAATAAATCGATAAGCAATGTACAGAAATTTTATTATTTGCAATCTTGCTTAAAGGGAGAAGCAATTAAAATCATTTCGAATTTAGAAATCTCTGATTCTGGATATCAAGGAGCATGGGAACTATTACATGAGAGATATTCTAATTTAAGGGCAACTGTACATAAGCATATTCAATTCATATTCCAAATGAAGGAAATGAAGCAGGAAGATGCAGTCGCATTGCGGCGATTGATAGATGGAACTAACGTTAACTTAAAGGCTTTACACAACTTAGGAGTTCAAGTAAATCAATGGGATGCTTTAATTATTTACATAATTTCAAACAAATTAGATGAGATTACTAGAAAACATTGGGAACAAAGCCCTATTGAAGGGAAGTTGCCAACACTGAAAGAGTTCTTGAAATGTTTAGCTTCACGAGCTCAAACTTTAGAACTTATGCAAACTACGGACAAAAAACCGCACAGCCAAATTAAATCACATTTAGGGATTAATAATAGGGAATCAACTGTGTTATTATCTGTAAAAAAGGGAAAATGCTCATTCTGCAGTGAGGATCATCCGATCTTTTACTGCAAAAAATTTCTAAAATTAAAAATATCGGAAAGGATAGAAGCCTTGAAAAAGAGCCGAGCATGCTTCAAATGTTTGAAGCCGGGTCATCTTGCACAGGATTGCAGGATCACCTTTAAATGCAAACGATGTGACAGTAAGGATCACAATACGTTGCTTCATAAAGAGGGATTCCGAGTAGAATCTCCAAATTTAGGAACTGAGGCAGAAGATGTCTCAGTTAACAATCATTCTGCCGTAGGTAAGGCAGAAAATTTAGTATTGTTGTCTACGGCGATAGTAGGTATCGTGGGTAGCGACAATAATTTATATAAGGCAAGAGTACTAATAGACTCTGGAGCACAATCCAATTTTATGAGAGAGGATTTTGCAAAAAAATTAAATTTAAAATTTAATCACATAAATAAGCCGGTATCGGGCCTATACAATAATGTTACACACATAAGGAAAAGTGTGTCGGTAGACTTTAATTCTTTAAGAACCAACTATAAAAATACAATATCTTGTCTGATATTACAGGAAATAACCACAAGTCTGCCGCAAACATCAATACCAAGAAACCAGATTAAGTTGCCTCATGGATTAGAATTGGCAGACCCGAATTTCAACATCGCAGCGCCTATCGACATCTTGTTGGGGGCTGAAGGTTTTTGGGACATCCTGACCAATGATAGAATGAAGTTGGATACCGGTCCCACACTTCAACGAACACAACTGGGATGGATCGTGTCAGGACCGACCAACATATATCCCAACCAAAGGCCAGTATCACAATTCTGTAGCTTATCCATAAATAAATTAAGCAATCAAATTGAAAAATTTTGGAATCTTGAAGAAGTCAACCCCATGAAATATCAAAATCATGAGGAGAAAGCTTGCGAGGCTAATTTCATAGCTACTCATGCAAGAGAAGAAGACGGTAGATTTACAGTAACTTTACCACGCCGTCCTTGTATTGATCAATTAGGAAACTCATTGACAACAGCTGAGAAAAGATTCCAAAACTTAGAAAGAAAATTATCTTCAAATACAGAATTAAAATCACAATATGTACAATTTATGCGAGAATACCAGGAACTAGGTCATATGGAGGTATGTGATAAACTAGAAGGAGATCATAACTCCTATTTTTTACCACATCACGCCGTCATTAAGGAATCGAGCTCCACCACTAAGGTGAGGGTTGTTTTTGACGGATCAGCCAAAACTTCCAAAGGAATTTCCCTGAATGACGCCTTGATGGTAGGACCTGTCATTCAAAAGGATTTATATACCCAATTGTTACTTTTCAGAAAACACCAATATGTCATGACAGCTGACATCGAGAAGATGTATCGGCAGATAAATGTGAGTGCAGCTGACCGCAACTTGCAGAAAATAGTCTGGCGCGAATCACCGGAAGATGAGATTCAGCATTACAAGCTGAAAACTGTAACGTACGGGTTAAGTCCTTCCTCTTTCCTAGCTACAAGATGCCTACAACAAGTTGGTATGGATAACCAAATTACTTTTCCTAAAGCTAGTCAAGTCATAAAAAACAATTTTTACATGGATGACCTATTGACCGGAGACGATAATTTGGAATCCTGTAGAAATTTAAAAGGTCAATTAATTGACATATTGCTGTCTGCAGGCATGAGGTTAAGAAAATGGAGATCTAATATCTTGGATTTGTCATCCGAGTCGGGCCAAGCTGAAATTGCCGGACAGAACAATTGTGAAAAAATTCTATCTGACAAACCCAAGAATGAAAAAATTCTGGGCTTAATCTGGAATAATGAGTTAGATTATTTTTCTTATGTTATAACAAAACCATCAAAGCATAGTGAAAATAAACGCCAAATATTGTCAAGCATAGCATCAACATTTGACCCATTGGGGTTACTTGGACCAGTTATTGTTGTGGCAAAATTAATAATGCAAAAGTTATGGCAATCCAAGGCTTCCTGGGATGAAGTATTACCAAATGAAATACTGATGCCATGGAGAAGTTATATAAATGAATTAAACCAATTGAATGTATTGAAGATTGAAAGGAAAATTGTATGCAAGCACGCTAGTAATATTAAATTACATGGATTTTGTGATTCCTCTGAAAAGGCTTATGGAGCCTGTATTTATATCACATCAATGGATCACAATGGCAAGCAACATTCTCATTTAATAACATCAAAATCCAGAGTAGCGCCATTAAAATGCATATCATTACCCAAGCTGGAACTATGTAGCGCTGTGTTACTAGCAAAACTAATAAAAAATGTCAAACAAGCATTAGGTATGATGGAAGTAGATACATATTATTGGAGTGATTCCACGATAGCGTTATGTTGGATAAAAGGTCAACCAGCACGTTGGAACACATTCGTAGCGAATCGAGTCGCTGAAATTCAAGAATTTAGTAACCCAGAACAATGGCGTCATGTGCCATCTTCTGACAATGCAGCAGATATATTATCAAGAGGAGCTACTGCTGATCAACTAGTGAATTCCTCAATATGGTGGCATGGGCCAGAGTGGTTGACTAGAGAAAACAACACTTGGCCGCTATCGAAAATATCTTGTTCAAACCCTCCGGAAATTAAAGGAAAAAATGTTTTGATTGTAACTAATCCGGAAGAATGGGACATCTTTAAGAAATTCTCTTCTTTAACAAAACTAAAACGTGTAACTGCTTATGTATTAAGATTTATAAATAATTGTGATAAGTTAAAGACCAAAATATCAGGAAATTTAAACGTTGAAGAACTTGAATTAGCTTTGAAATATTTAATTGTATCGTCACAAAAATACAGTTTTCAGGCAGAACGAGAAGCCTTAATAAAAAATGGAAGTGTAAATAAAAATAGTTCTTTAAAGGCTCTCAACCCATTTTTACATGACCAATTAATACGAGTTGGTGGGAGATTGTCCACAGCAACACATTTAACTTTTCAACAAAAGCATCCTATTATTTTACCTGCAAGGCATAAGTTGACAGAATTAATAATACGTCACTATCATTATGCGAATTTACATGCAGGAGCACAAGCGTTACTAGCCGAAATAAGGTTAAAATTTTGGCCGATATTCGGTAAAAACACAGTGAAACGAATATTACATAACTGTATAATATGTTTTAGATGCCGCCCCGTCGTAGGCCAGCAAATTATGGGTAATTCTGTCAGCAAAGACGATTTCTGTTTTGCGGCCTCTTGAATTTGAATGTCAACAGTCTTTGTCAGGTTATAAAAAGGTGGTCTTTGCTTACAAACGCTCTAATACGAAAACAATCAAAGGTTTCACCTCTCCGAAATAACTACGGGAACTAGTACCGGTACCCAGAGTAGTTATTAAAAAGTGCTTAATCATACCTGTGAAATTGGAAGTTTATTGTCAAATAAAAAGTGATTCAGTTTAACTCTCAAGAATCTGACTTATTATTCTAAGGACCCCAATTTATAACAAATTCTTTTATGACTTTTTCTATAGATTCTTTTTTGATGAAACATTGGCTTAGATTTAATACCTCTTCCACTGAAATATCGGGAATCGTATTGACACGAATATCTGTGTCGTAAACACTTTTAAATGAATCAGCAAATAGATTAACTATACCTTCGATACTGTCGGCACATTTTTCTTTTAAGTACATGTTATTGGGAAATCCACAATCATTTTTTTGTTGACTTTTAGAAAAACTCGTAAAATGACGCCATAATATTATTTTTCCTTATATATCTCCATTCGCTGTTGGGGACTGGTTCGGTGTAGCGGCTCGCGTACGTGGCTCGCCTACATTCCTTCTGATATTAATGTCGTGTTTGTAATATTGCAAATAAGTGTAATAAACGATAGATTCTGTGAAATACAATCTTCTTTATTTTAATCAACACGACACCCCTATAGCATGCGAAACGACGAGGTAAGCGTCGGCCTTTGCATCCTATACCATAAATAAATAGGCCAGTTGAGGAATTTTCGTCACAAAACGCGTGCTTGGATTTATTTATTAGTATTTTTATTTGAAATAAAAAAATTCTTATACATACTTTTGGTAGATAATTTATTGATTGTTTATACTGTATTATTATATTATTTGAAATATTTGTTGTTTAAT